>JAVSBV010005179.1:0-12815 GCA_033117975.1 Parotocinclus spilosoma
ATTCCAGTCAACATTTGAAGAACTTATCCAGTGTGATCTGACGTGTTCTCTTGACGGACTGCACTTGAACAAAATCACCACAAACATATAATGTGTTCACCCCCGCTGGTTTTGCTCTTGTCAACACAACTTTTCAAAATTTCCTGACCTTTGATAAAAGCATAAATTCTCTTGGGGAGCCCAAAAAAAAGTGTCGACTTGTGGCTTCTTTTTCTTATTTGCTCTCACGTTCTTAGTTCCGATTAAACAGACTTTTGGTCCAAATGAGCAAATAACATTACATGTATGTAATAGGATTTGTTTCGGTACTTCAGGATTCAGTCCAAATAAGCGGCTGGTCTGATTAACCGGATTTCACTGTATATGCATTTTTCATACTGTGCCTGATTTGTCCTGTATTGTAAAAAAGCACTATAAAAATAAATTTGACATGCAGAATCAAGTTACCTAAATAAGTTCAAGCTGTAATTCAGCACACAACCCTGGCTTTGTTATTCTAGAAGTGTGTGAAAGGTCTCATAAAACATTTAAAATCCTGAATAAGCTCTGCTTCTGAAATATAACGCGCATGATGGCCACTCAAGAGTCTGAATAAGCCCAGAGGCAAAGGAGCTAGGACGCTCTTGCTAGGGAAAGCGAGACAGAGGGTGCAAAAAATAGAAGCATGACACCAGCCAGCCTTCTTCTCAAGTAGCTCCTTTATTCAATAAAGATGTGGGATAAAAAGGTAATGAGGACAGAATAAGACCATAATTAAACCACTGAAATCAGTAAGACAAACCCAGTGAACTTTGCTTTTAAATCTGTTGATAGGCAGTGGTTTAATGATAGAGGAAACACGAAAAGATAAAAACAAGTGAAATTATGATTGGGAAGAACATATGACAAAACAAGATTAAGATATTATCACTTTTACTCTATATATTATCATTCTTTATATTTGTTCATAAAAAGCTATAATTACTTTTGTACTTAGCTATTGAAGGATGGTCTTATTGAAGTTCTTTGTACTTACCAAGGGTGTCAATACTTCTTGAGATAAAATACATACAATTGGAATACATGTACAGTATATGTAAGTTTGGATTTAAAAAATTATTTTTCACATTTTATCCCTCACCTTTCTATCCACAGTATACACCAACCAGGCTTATTCTATCCCTTGACAGGAAGCATTGCTATCAGGGTCATATAAATATAATATTTGACTGTAATTACTAGTCTTTAATTAGAACCAATTATAGCATGATTGTATTGAGTGCCATGATAAATTAAACAGTGAAAAGCACCATCTTTACTTCACTAGCTATGCTTGCTTCTTCTGCTTTTCTCATTTTCTTTCCTCTTCTCTGCTTAAATGTCACATCAGGACAGAGCCAAGGCATGTGAACCAGGATAATGGCCAATACATTGACCATGAGAATACAGAGTACAGTGAAAAAAATTCAATCATGCTTACTTTACTATCCAATTGCCCTCTCTGTGTCCACTTTCTAAGAGTACTGCCATTTGTAAAAACTGGAAATCTCTGGATATACATCAGGATGGACATTAGGACAGATCTAAATATACATCTATATCGCTTCAGAATCAGGATTCAGAATGGAATTCAAATTGATTTGGTTAAAAAAACTTTAATCTGAGCAAGGAAGTTTGAATATGTCTTAAACTTTCAGTGTAGGTCAACATTGCTGTCAATACAGCCTGAAAATCCCCTATATTGGAAAGAAATGAATGGCTAGTCCTGCTCCTGTAAAATGTGATTTACTCTTGGTCCCATTCAATCTCACTCCTTCCTTTTTTCTCCTCATCAGGGTCAGACGGTCATTCGCACCAATCTGCCATTACAGATCTGTGAATCTAATAAATGGCCACACATGAGGCACTGTGGAGGCCACTCAAGCCTTTTCAGGGAGATCTGAGGTTCAGAGCATTTGACAATTCTGAAAAAACATTTCATGAACATCAAGTGTCGTTTGACTCCACAACAACAACATAAAAGTAATACTTTCAAATGTTTTATTAAAAGTATATATTATTAAAGAAGAAGAGACCTGTCAGGAGATCGTCCCCAGCTGCTACAACAGTGACCAAATAGTTCCATTTAGGGCACCCTTATCAAAATTAGCAGAACTGTATGAAGTAAATAACTGAATAATCATTAAGTAATTGATTTTTTAATTAAGGTTTTTTTAAATTTTATAATGTACTCTATAATAACAGAATCAGCCAAAGATGCACTAAATATAGCACATGACTGAGTCAGCATGTGAAAAGGGTGGCTCTGGGTATTTAAATTACCCTAAATAGTTTGTTATGTAATTAATGAACATAGATTAAAGAATAAGACTGTCATTAAGCTTATTCCATTAACGTGTTGCAGTCAGACAGAAATATTTTTATTATTATCATTATTATTATTATTATTATTATATCCTTTATTTTATTATTATTATTTTAATTTCCTTAGTTAATTTAAGGCAATACATTGCCAGCATTAGGTATAATGAAACTCAGAGACCTAGAAAGTTCTGAGACATTAAGAAACTTCACTGTGTTAAACATGCTAAATACACAGAAATTCAATTTGATAAGGAGCAGGCAGCCTAGCTTAAGAAAAATAAATGTAGGAGTAATGCAGCTTAGACAACATTTCAAAATATTTGGAGCGCAATATTGAAAGCATAGTTCTAAAGATTCTCTCCAAAATATAATGGCATGCAGCTTGGTGAGAAAGCAAAAACTGTTGGTGCAACTATAATGAAATGAAAGAAACACCTCGTGATGTAAGGATACATCTCAAAGATGACCATTAGGAACACGCTACATCGTAATGGATTAAAATCCTGCAGGGCACGAAAGGTCCCCCCTGCTCAAGCCAGCAAATGTCTAGGCCCATTTGAAGTTTGCCAATGACAATCTGGATGATCCAGAGGTCTAAAATCATGTTGTCAGATAATAACAAAATAGAGCTTTGGTATGAACTCCACTCACCGTGTTTGGTGGAAGAAGAAAGATGAGTGCAACCCCAAGAACACTGTCCCAACCGTAAAGAATTGGGGTAGAAACATAATACTTTAGGAGACAGAATGACTGTACCGTATTGAAGGGAGGATGGATGGGGTCATGTATCTCAAGATTTTGGCCCACAACCTTCTTCTCTTAGAAGATGGGTCATGGCTGGAGTCTTTTAGCTTGACAATGATCTGAAACACACAGCTACGGCAACTAAGGAGCAATTGAAAACTAAGAATTTTAAGGTCATGAACTGGAAGAAACTGAGGGTAAAGGTCCAGCATGTCTCCAGACCTAAGTATTATTGAGCATCTGTGGTGTAGCATTCATCAGCTCTGTTATCATGGAGGAGTGGAAGAGGATTCCAGTAGCAACCTGTAAAGCGCTAGTGAACTCCATGTCCAAGAGAAGTAATTGTATAACCCATAATGTCTGCAATTCAATGAAAGTAAAAGTAAATGTAAGAAACAGTGTGTTGTATATTTGCAGTGTATATACTGACCAAACTTTTTTCTGACTTGGTCTTTTCTGGCTTGTGCACGATTTATATTACATCAGCATGGAAGTGAAAACTGATTTCATTATGTCTAATCCCTTGACTAGAGTTTAAACAAAATGTTTCCAAATACCTGAACCTTGTAGCACACACACTGTTCTTCTGTGAGGCTACATGATTATGTTTTGACATGTCTTTGAGGGGAGCTTTTTTTTCTTAGGTACCAGTAGAGGTTTTCAGGTAGCACCAACTTGAAACCTTTTAATAAAGGCTGTGCAGAGATCTAAGGGAATTAGCAAGCTTGGAAATGTTGCATAAATTCATTCACAAATATTCGCTTCTGTAGCCATATTTTCTTTTGTTTCTGTATTTTACAAGTTTGATGCTGGCACTATCTTAAATTTTCATTTTATGAATTATACTGCTGGGAAATTTGTACAAGCACAGCTTTTTAAGGCTGACAGATCAATCATTTCATAATGCATACACAACGCTCAACAGAACATCCAAGTGAATAACACATGGAGTATAAATCTGTTAGATCTGCTTCCAGCTAATACATGTTTAACAGTTCAGTCATTAGGCATTAAACACAGCTGCAAATAAAGTTTCAGAAAACATTTTGTAAGAGTCAAGGATATGATCAAACAAAGACTCGGGGATATTGAAACTGAGCCTTGAATCAAAGTACAAACAGATTTTTTCTGGGTCAAATCTATACATTTAATTATCCAACATTGTGAGGAGCCTCACTTACACAGCAGTAAGCCTTTGAGATCGTGTTAATGAACAGTTTGATTGGCTTTAACAGCACAATGCATTTCCAGTCACATATACGAGCCTTATACTAGAGGAAGAAAAGTGCAATGTTGCATGTTTAAATATGATGGAACTGTTTTATTATGGTCATAGAACGTTGTATTTTTACCCCCTTCAAAAATGCATCTTTCTGATTTTTTTAACTGTGGGATGAAGAGAGCCCTACTGACACCACTGTGTATAATATATTTTCACACACAGCCTATTTCAGCGCAGCCAGACAGAGGATTACTTGGGTACTTTTCCATTTGGTCCCTTAACACAAAAATCTCACATCAGAGAAGTTAAGCCCTGAAATATTAAAATCAAAATAGAGCTTTCTCTATTTGCCTTCATGCATAGCCCATACCCTTACTTAACTTTTCGGGTAGTTTAAAAATAATAAAATTCTCCATTATAAAAGATTCAATATTTATGCTAACATTAATCTGTGTCCAAACATCTGCAAACATTTAGTTAATAACCACTATTATTAAGGGATATGCTTTCAGATATTACCTTTTGTGTATGTGTGCTTTCTACAGAATGGCAACAATGAGAACCCAAATTGTGTGGGAATAGAAGAGGTGCTGGAGGCCTACTTCCAGAGTCTCCGAACTGTCCAACTTTATGGACCAACTAACTTTGCCCCAGTCATTAACAAGGTAGCACGGTAAGAACTGTTGTATTCCCTAATATTTATACTTTGTTCATTCATTCGTTTTCATATCGCTTAATCAACAATGTGGCCTTGGGTGGGGTTTTAGCAAGCAGCACAGGGTGCAAAGCAGGAATCACAGTGATTACAGTGCTAACTACTGTGCCACCATGCCACATAATTAATATAACCCACTTCAAGGTATGTACATGTCAGTCTAGGTTCGTAGGAGATGCAGTGCAATAACCAACACACAAATATTGATCATTGATTGTGAACTTTTAGTTGCAAGAATATAAAGAACAGTACAACATATAGCACGTAATATACTTATGGGCACCTTTAACGAAAAAATTAAGTGTCTTTAACAGAGTATTTGCTCCAAGTTCAATCAGTGTTCCAAGTCAGTCAGCAAAGTTAGGGAAAATGGTCAAAAATCAAGGGGTTTGCTAAAGTGCACTTATCGAGGTAGACTCACAGTAGTGTTAGTCAAGTAACTGGCACGATCATACCACAGACAGAGTGGAGGTCAGCTGTATAGTAGCGTGGAGACCATGGACTCAAGCTGGGAGGCTCGCCATCAAACAAATCACACATCAGCCTTCGTGAACATGAGTGCTGAGGTCTTCAACTCATCAAAACGACCTGACCAAGAAATGGTGTTTAGATCACATTAACTCATCCAAGCTCTTCTCCCAATCTCACGTGTGTATTTTTAAAAAATTACAATAGACATCAAACATATTTAGGGATTTTTTGTAATAATAAACATGGACACTTGTTACATCTGGCTAAATGCCTTGCGAATAAAATTAGTCCAATAAGTGTTTGTGATAGAGTACTAATGTATTATCGTTAAAGAAACAAAACATCAATAATGACACTTCTAACATGCAGCTGTAAAATTCATGTTCATCTATTTAGCATTTAATGTGTATATCAAGATGGATTCTGGTGGAGATTTTTATACTGTGAGGACTTTATATAAACATCTAGACTGATTACACATACTCAGGCTGGATGAAATAATAAGTACTGAAGATGTGTAACCATGGTAATGTTTATTTATTCACTCCACTGCAACTTTTGGCATCACAAGATAGCCTGTTCTGATATTACACTGTAATTGTAAGCATAATCAATTTAAATATCTGAGGCTCATTAGAAACACTACATGGTGTAGTTATATTTTGGGTAGCATTTAGCAAGTTTGTTGGCTTGGTTGCTATGGTAACCAATCAGTCTGTCAAAGATAAAGTAATTAAAGAACCAGTTAGCATTGAGTAAGCTATGCATAAGCTATGATAAAACACATTATTTATAACAAAGATAATTTCATTTAGTCGAGGAAATGTGATTAAATAAATAGAATAACAACATTTGTATATATTTTCATTAATTCAGTAATTGACAGTGTGAATCTTCGAAACATCATACTATTTTTAATTAAAAGAATGGTACAGACACCATTAGTCATGAACTAATGAAACGGTGCAAAGGTTTGCGCACTCTTGTTCATATTACATGTTTATATCTAAAGAAACACTTTTTCTACAAATCTCAATGGTTTTGGAATGATATTGCTAATAGTTGATGTAAGTTTGACCTTGATTTGATTGAAGCACGCTCATGTGTTGATCTGCCAACTGCTCAAAAGTCTCTTTTTGAGCAGATGTTCTTAAATTATATCTGTTTCCACTATGAATACGTCCTCCCAAACACACCCAAAAACCCAAACCACATTTATTTATGACAGTGTGTTTCATTTGTTCATTCATTTACATACGCTTAATCCAGTAAAAGGTTGTAGGGAATGGTCACCTAAAAAGTAGCACAGAACACAAGGAAGAACCAAACTTAGACAAGGTACACACACTTGCTTGTGGTTGTCCATCTAGTTCAATGATGACATTCACTTTTGTCCTTCAACAGTGTGTTTTCTAATGACTGTGTAGTCCTATCCTGGAACCACAGGTTTTCTTCCAAACGGGACATGTGAATGTGGTGGTAGGGTTTCTGGCAACCATAGATAGGTTTCTCCTCCTTAGCCTTCTTTGTTGTCTCCTAGCTGTCTTTTCATCCTCCAATGCTTGTGACCCATTTGAGCACAGCTGCTGCCAGTTGTGATCAGCAGACCTGTGATCCAGTCCTCCAGTTGCACCTCTTTAGTGCTGTTTTCAGCTGGTCTTTATAGTGCTTCTTTTGACCTCCAGCAAAGTGCTGGCCATGGTCTAGTTGGCCATACAGCACTTTGCAAGGCAGCCATAGTTGTCTGGCAGTATTTAATGAAGGGCTTTTGGGGCTACCTGGTGTGCTTTGTGCATGTAGTTCAGAATGTTATTTATAGTGTGTGAGTTGTTGTCAAACCAGTCTTGGTGGTTTTTGCTGCTTTATGGAGAGCTGAGCTGATGGCTGTCCTCTGTCTGTCTAGGGGATGGTCACCCCTGTAGACACACAAAATCAAGCCACCTCCCATTTGGCCCACATTTACACAAAGATAGGGTGTGTACTTTCAGGTAGACTTTGGACATCATCTCACAATTATCTGTCAAGCAATCTGCACCTCTCATGGCACAACACTGATGTGACTGATCTACTCACTATGACGTAATCTATCAGGTGCCAGTGTTTGGAGCATGGGTGCATCCATGATGTTTTATATTTAGCCTTTTGCTAGAAGATGGTGTTGGTTATGGGCAGGTTGTGCTAAGAGCAAAGAGTATGTAACCTAATACCATTTCAGTTGGCCTGACCAATCCCAGGCTTGCTGAACACTTCATTCCATATCCCAGCGGTGTGTTCATAATGGCAAGTCCCACACAGGGCAGATGTTGTCCACCAGTGGGGTAAATCCAACTAAGAGCTTCCAGCTCCCATCGCCAGAAATCTTCACCATGATGAAGTAAGTCTGATGGCATTGGGGGCCCAAGATTACCAGTCCCTCAACATAGCTGCAAGAGGCTGCCAGGTCCTTGCTCTGTTTAGGCACGCCTTTGGGACGGCCATTGCATTGCTTTTGTCCAGGGGTGTTCTCCATTATTCTTACATTAATTGGCCTACCCAAAAGGCAGTGGAGCTAACTGCCTATAACTGGGGCAGTGGTTGACAGGCGTCAGGGCATGTCCATGAGTGGTGGGCGTACATATTGCATCGTTGGGGCCCAGACAGCGACTAACTACAAGCACTTCTACCCTAGTGCACTAAATACTTTGCACAAGCCCTATACACACACAAACACACGCACGCACACACACACACACACTATACTAACCCTTTTTGTTAACATGTCGCTAAAAAGTGTTAAAATAAAAATTGACAAACACTTTACTCACTACTACACACTTATGATGCAGTTGGCAGCCAGTGTGGAGTTTGAATTCCCTCTCCATGTCTATGTAGGTTTACTCCAGGTATTACTAACACACTTGTTAACCTAACACCCATATCTTTGAAATCCACATAGAGGAGGACAAACAGAGTCAAAACAGAAAGGCCCCAGATCACTTCACCTGGGTCTAAACCTGGGACCTTTTTGCTGTGAGGGGATAGTGCTACACACCACGCCACTGTGCCACCCATAAAATAAACAACCAATCAAACAAAAAACACCTCTGTATGTGCTGATGTGGGTGCATGTGAAAGAGCACAGTCACATACAACTTGAAACAATGTATAAGATAAAGACTTGAATCTTTGTGATATGAGTCCAAGAGCAAATGTGGCTACTGGAAGATCAGCATCAATTATTTAATGATATATTGTACAGAAGTAATTCATTTCTGTAATACTGTGAGTAAACCCTCTCCCGGCAAAATTCAATCAATAAGCTAAGACCAACCTGAAAAAAACTCACATGATCTACCATGGATTCTAAAATGGCACCAGTGTAACTTACTTTTCATTATTTAAGCCTCAAATGGTCAGTTTCAAATATATAGAGAGATATATAAACTGTTCACAAAAATTAGGGGACATTTTATTATAGGGTATTTCCTTTTGAAATATATCAAAATTTTTTGTGAGTAGTGTATTTAAAAATAAATCAATGTGACATTTATACATTGTCTACCAGTCTGTGGGATGCAATAATAATTTTGGAAGCTGTTTGTCATTTCTTCAGAAGACAGTGTTTTGTGCTTAAGTGAATCTGGTTGTCTTAAAGATTTTGAGCCAGGCAATTTGAGATTATAAATACACTTATAGAACTATTATGGATTTGCCAATTTCTAATCATTTATCTGATAGCTGTAGTAGTTATACTGACAAATACCATATCTGCTAATGGAAATGGACCTGCATAGACCAGATATGTTGGGGGAAGAACCATTCTCAATAAAGCACTGACATGGTAATGTGTGTGGCACTGGTCCAAGTGTATCAGGTGCTGCAGCATTGCAATGAATTATATCTCTGTTTGCTTAAATACAGTAGTTAAATGCTAAGAGAATAGTCTGCCAAGCAAACATATTGAGTCAAAATAATCTTGTGATTAAATGACAAGCTAAAAGACGACTAATTAAAACTCAATTTACTAAAACATAGTGTTTAACCAAACTCCTGAAAGGTGTTCCAATCCTTTACACTAACTGGCCAATTTATTAATTATTCCTCCTTGTTTCTGCCCTTACTGTCCCGTTCCAATTTATTAGTTTCACTTAAAACATGGATACACTTTGAAGTTCTACAATTACAAACTGTAGTCCATCTGTTTCTCTACATATTTTGTTGGTGTCTTTTACATTCTAGTGGTCCATTTGTTCTCTAACGGTCAATCCACCCACAGGACCTCCACAGAGTAGGTATAATTTGGGTGGTGGATGATCCTCAGCACTGCAGTGACACCGACACTAGCGATGGTGTTTTAGAGTGGGTGGCCCTGATAGGAGAGAAACAGACACAGCAGAGTTTTTGAACACCTTAGTGTCACTGATTGACTGAGAATAGTACACCGACTAAAACAATAAAATACAGTCAGCAGCACTACACTAAGTAGTGTACTGTGAGCACTAATGAGTAACGCAAACTGTTGAGCTACTGTCTCCTAATTTACATCTACAAGATGTATGTATATATATATATATATATATATATATATATATATATATATGGGTGTGGAGTGAGTTAACACAAAGTTTAAATTTCAGCAGCACTCCTGTGTCTGAGCCACTTATACCAACACAGACTAACACACCACAACCAAAAAAAGGCTATTGAGATAAACAGTCTGTGGTTCACCACCCAAAAACTGATCAACAGTGCATAGAAGTAGATGTGCTACCTGTTAGGAACTGCATACCACAGTAGACAGTCCAATTAGTGTAAGTTAGGTGTTCCTAATAAACAGAAATTATTAGCAACACAACTATTTCTCTTCACTCTCTCACTCACTCTTTCACTTTCAGGTCAGCCCAGGATGTTACTGATGGCTCACAGTATTTTGTGCTGCTTATGATCACAGATGGCGTCATATCAGACATGGTGCAGACCAAAGAGGCTGTCGTGAATGTGAGAAATACAATTTCCTTCCTAATTCTAATACAACAATTATAACGTAATTGCACATTTCGACCATTTGAATGCTCTTATGCAAAACCTTTGATACCCATTATAAAATGCCATTTTTTACAATTTACAGATTTTAGGCAATGTAAATTTTTTGTGTTATACTTTGTTTACTTTTGTTTATTTTAGCAGTAGTACAGAAAGGTACATCGGTTTGTTTTTATATTAATTCAAAACATTTAGATGGTCATTTTTCCTATATGTTTTTGCACAGTACTATATGTCTATATGCTTTGGAAATGCTGTGTTAACCTTTAGAGGAAAAACAATACTTGACCAGTAATGGACAAATGTTTGTATAAGTGTGGGTTATAAAAGTTAAGGAGTAAAAACACCAGCAGTAATAAGCTCATTAGAATTTGCTAATTAGGTGGGGGGCTGATGCTCTTTTTATCTGAATACCAAATTCCATTACATCTCATGTATGCATGTTGCATTAATTTGTCCATGGTTTTGCTTATGATTACTGCATGTATGTGAATGTGTGGTGTGTTTGCATTTTTCCCCAGGCCTCTTGCTTACCCATGTCCATCATTATTGTGGGTGTGGGTCCTGCTGAGTTTGATGGTAAGTCAGTGATTGTGTGTGTGTGTTTGTGTGTGTTTGTGAGAGAGAGAGACCAAATATTTATATTCTTGTTCGGGAATGTGTTCCCAGAAGAATAGTGACTTATTATTGCTTATTTTTAATCTTGTTAGGATATGCTGATCCCAATATTTTTATTTGCATGTTTACTAAAACTGTGTGGAACAGTACATTTATAATTTTCCTTTTGGTTACTGCATGGTTAATATATTTAATGTAAGCTGCATTTACACACTTAGTCTGACACACAGTGCCCTGGGGTAACCATTACTGCCTTGCTTCCAAGTTATTATAACTAAGTTATGCAGCACAGCCTAAAGCACAGTACACTCTGCAAACTCTGTACCTGAATTATAATGCTCAGTAACCTTTATGCAACATGCAATATTTGTCTAAAAAGTATGATGTGTAAGGTAAGGTATTGTGATGGTGTGGGGGCCGCTTAATACAAAACTGAGCATAGTTTAAACACCACAAGCTAACTGATTATTGTTGCTGACCATTTCTATCCATTTCTAACCACACATCTTCTAATTGTTACTTCTAGCAGGACAACACACAATGTCACACAACTCAACTCATCTTAAAGTGGTTTCTTGAACATCACAGTGAATATCACTGTACTCAAATGGCCTCCACAGTCACTATGTCTGAATCCAATAGAGAACATTTGGGATGTGTTTCAATTAGAGATTTGCATCATGGATGTGCATACACAAATCTTCAGCAACTGTGAAATGCTATCATGTAAATATGGTAAAAATCACTAAAGAATGTTTCCACCACTTTGTTAAATCTATGCCACAAAAGATTGTTCTGAAGGTAAAATGGGTTAGAATCCGGTACTAGCAAGGTGTACCTAACAAACCATTGATTTTATTAATTTAGTCTAAAATATATAAATTTAATACATTCATGTATTATAATTGTCACATTTTTCAAATACATATTTGAATTTATGTACCATTAGTCTTGAGGAGAGTGTTGGTTGTTAATTATTCCACTAGACCACTAATTTTTGTTTTACCAAAGTCACAATATGTATCACAAAACAATTGCTGGGAAAACACACTCTCAAAAGTCAACCTTCACTCATCATATCTTAAAAAACTATTTTGGTGCAGGACTGAAAATAATAATTCACACACATATCGCATTAGTTGGGGTGTAATATTGTGCAGTGAGTGGATTTATAAAGCTCCCACTGTGCAAGTGTTTTGGTTCCAAAGCTTTGGAGAAAATACTGTAGGGAGAGATCAAAATTGTTTGGTTTTAGATTTTATGCAGCAAGGTATTAAATGTCTCTCCACTTTTATTTAAACCAGGTTGTCTATTTAGTTTATCGGTTCCTCAGACACAACAGGTTGCTTAATGTGCATGCCTAATTAGGCATATAATTTAAATTCACAAAAAATGCAAATGTGTTTTGTTCGGAATAGTCATGCCTGTCTTGCTGTCCTTGTTCTTGCCCCCCATGGTTCCCCATCTCCCTTCTTCACCTCTTCTTGCCCCTGTTCCTCTTTCTCTTTATACCCTCAGCTGCCATCTGTCAGCCACAACTCAAAGAGTCATGGCACACACAGTCCTTTTTTTACATACACACTTGGACATGCAGGATCAATACCAATGATCTCTCAGGCATGCACTCGTACTCACACATGCTGCGTGCATAACACACACACACACACACACACACACACA
>JAVSBV010005199.1:0-12815 GCA_033117975.1 Parotocinclus spilosoma
ACTGTTCCACTACTCTTGAGAGAACATGCTTAATACTTGATAAAGTGCTTGAATTGTAGTAAGATTCTATCGGTTGGTCACTAATATGCCTTTTGAAAAGAGCAAGTGAGCAACAGTGTCTGCTAGTGCTGTAACTGTCTTAAAGCAACGGTCCCACAGTCTACTACTGACCACAAAGTTGGCGGTTCATGCCAGCTTTCACATTTTTAAAGATTATATTATTTCTAAGTCAGATGGATGATCATGCTTAAATCAGTTCTATGAATGAATGAATGAATGCTGCCATTCATTCATTCACTTTCTTATCCTCTTAATCCTGTAAAGGGTAGCGGGAAGTCAGTGGTTAGCTGGACACACAAGGGCACAAGGCAGAAATACACCTGGGCAGGGCACCAATCGCTCTAGGGCACACATACTCAAACTCACACACTGAGGGCACTTTTTTAGAAACACCAATTAACCCAAAACACAGTCCAATCCTGTTATTGTCATTTTTTATTTAATATAACAAAATATGCTGTACAAGTCTTGAGAAACATTTACACAGTCACATAATCACACACACTGACACGTTAATAAAATATATAAAATCATAACACTATAAATGTGCTTTGAGAACAGAAAAAATAATTTTGAAATATTCCCTAATTGTTGGGGGCAGTATAGTGTATGCTGGACTACTTAACACAAAATCCAAGCAAATGAGAAATTGGTATTTGCCATTTCCATGATGTATATAGTGCACTAGCAAAATACAATGTGGAAAATGAATTTTTTTTGTTTTTCCTCACCTCTTTCACATACTTTTGCAACCACTTGCAACACTGTGGCTAAAACATAAATCGGCTATATAAACAAATTGAACTGGAGCTTGAACATTGCAGCTATGATTGCTTTTCTTCTCTGGTCTCTAGCTCTAAATCTGCTGTCGCATATTGCAGATATTAGGCTCTCAAAATTAAATGAATGCATGCTTTTTTATGTTTCCTCTTTTAGAAGGCCAAAGGTATGTGTATCTTTATTATTTTTTATGCTTGTTCCTACAGGAGCTCATTTATAGTTTGAGCTGTAGATGTTTCTGCTGTAGAGGTATACACACCAATACCTACCAATAAGAAATTGGGATTTGTTTTTCAATCCCCTGAAAGTTTTTAGAGTACTAACAATATACAGTCTAACATGGTAACCCATCACTGTGGTGACCTGTGTTTGAATCCTGGTGGTGCACTCCATCGTCATATAAAAACCATATACAAATATACTGCTTAAACACAGTGTCTAAGGGAGGTGAGTATTCTGGTGATGCAACAACAACTCCACCCTGCAATGGACTGGAGTTCTGTCCAGGGCACGCTAATGCTTGTGCTCTGTGTTCTCTGAGATAGGTGCCAAACCCCTCCAACTTTGAATAGATCAATGAAAACAAAACATTTAATAAATAATAATAAATAAAAAAATTAACACTCATACACTCAAAAGATCCCATAACAGTGAGCAAAGAATCTGTAGGTTCCTGAACGCCTATGCAAATGTTTCTTTGCTAAAATGCAGCACTGGCAAGATCAGAATATTGACCAGCATGTGACAGCAGCCACTGTGTCAGCCTTTTAATTTAAACCTTCCCTTTAGCAGTCCAGTGTGAATTAAAGTGTCTCGCATGTCATCAGTGTATCAGTAGGTGCTTTTGGGGCTATATGGATGCGTAATGAGTGAGATCACAAGTGACACTTCTGAAATGCACCAAACCCCAGAGCTGAATACAGTTGCATTTCAACTTACAGACATTTTCCCTCAGAGCTCTGGAAAACGGAATGCATTTAAAATGAGACAAAGATTTGAAGTGTATGTTTTCTGCCAAGCACTACCAAGTGTGTACTAGCTTGACAGAAAATGCAGTAGATGTAGTATGACATTTGAGACTTCTTGTCTCGTACATGTTATCTTGGTGGGAGAAATTGCTCTAATAGATTGCATTCTGATTCCATTCCTTCCAGGATGCCTTATCCTAGTAATTTGAACTTTCCCTAAAATATTACAAGTCAAAGTCAAAAATGTAGTTCTATAATAGCTTGACAAATATCTTAGCCCAGAGCCTGAACTGGGCATGCCTAGGTGACAGTGGCAAGGTGAAACTTCCTGAATGGTATAAGGAAGAAACCTTGGAGGACCAAGTCTCCAAAACTTGGGCACAACCTCCTTTCGTTAGCCTAGATGCTGTATGTAAGTATTTTAAAAAATCATATTTAATAGTTTTAAGTAATATTTTAAATACACAGAAGCTAAATATAAGAATTAATTAAGAGAACATATTTGAAATATATCATATGTACACTGCAAAACAATCTTATGAAGAGTATAGTAAATTAAAAATATATCCATATGCAAAAGTGAATCCAGTAATCAAAGTCACTGTAGGTTCCCTGTCGTCAGCGGGAAAGTTTTGTTGGCATGGCATGCCTGATGTGGCCTGAGAAACGGTATGAGGACGATTGAAAACTGATGATGGCAAAACAGCTTGAATGGTACATCACTTCTTTTCAACACAACTGTATCATGTTATCTCAACCTTCTTAAACTATCATCACAGCCTCTCTGAAATTCTGGTGCATTGCTAGATAAACCAACAAATTTAATGTATTCTATACAAATTGTATGGTAATGAGTCTCAACATTCTCTCACCAAACAGAATCAGGAATTTGCAGTTGGTGTTTTGAGATAAGCTCAGTGCCTCTGATTTAATTAATTCAATCTGATCTATATAGTGCTTAGCAACTTTACAAAAAGCCAAGACCACATATCAGCAGCCAGAGGCAATAATCCCAAGGAAAAACCAAGAGAAGCCTGAGAAAGAACTGTAGTTGCTAATTAATACTCAAACTGATAATCTTCTACTTGCTAAGACCAGACTAAAGATATCTTGCTTCATTAAATATGAAGGTATACACAAAACACCTACAATTTACAACACAATTACAAAATACCAGTGGGAGAGCTGGTGCCTAACTGGCAGCACAGGGTGCAAGACAGGAAGACCCCTAGACATGGTGCCTAATCAATTGCTGGAATGTACATACAGTAATTTTCAAAAGTGAGTACACTCCTTACATTTTATTATAATTTTTCATGGGACAACACTAAAGATATGACACTTTGATACAATGCAGAGCAATTATATATTTTTCATTCAAAGATTAAAATCATGTTCTTACTAGACATTAGTATTCATGATTGATGGATTCAATATTAAATGTCTGTATCCTTCAGACTAAAATAATCTCCCCATTTACTTCCCTAATTGTTTGAAAGGCAACAAGCACATAATTTAAAAACACCATGTTTCTATGACAATAAACATCAGAAAGGATGGTCCAATCCACCAAAAAACTGTGCCCCTTGAGAAGAACCTGTCATAAAACAGGTGCCCCATCCCTCTGTGACTCTGAAGGTGCTCTTGCCTTGGTAGGCCACAAAATCTAAGACCATGCCACCTGTGTGGCCATGTTCCGATAAACACTTAGTTAACACAACCCAATTAGGTTTGGAATGCCCGGTATCTACTGGCAAATTTTGCACTGACCAGTGAATGTAATCATGTGCTCATTAACAGACAATTTTCCTATGCTAGGCTGAATTGGACATCCTTGCCTCATTTTGTTACGAAGGGGCCCGACTTTGCATAAGAGGTCTCTTCTTTTGTACTCCCCTAAAACATTGTTCATTGATGATCTTAATGGAATTTCTTAGTTGTAGAATCGATTTCTGGTCATTAACTCTGATGCTTTTGCCATGTAGACAGGAGTCTAAGGTCATTGACGTTGGTTAGTGCATCCTCAAACACAGAATCATAAATGTACTGTTTGTTCATGTTAGGGTCTAATTTTGATATGTTATGGCATATTTGCTCTGAATGTTGGGAGGATTATCCAGTTGGCAGGTGAATCTGCCTCCATCTCCAGCACTGCATCTTGATCCTCCTCACCAGACAACTTAATATCTTAGTATTAAGAATTCACAGTAAGATTATAGAAGTCTCTGAAAGGCATTCCCTTCCTTCTTATTTGAACACCTAAAATAAAAAAATAAAAAAAAAAAACAACATGGATGTTATAACTACAAATGTCCACTGTGGAGTACAGCGTTGAACTGTAGAAAAGTTCATAGAAAAACATTGTTACTTTACTTTACAAACTGACAAAGTGTTCTTTAGGGATTCATTTAAGATACAACAACCACATTTCAAGACAAAATTTGCTCAATGAAAATGTTTAAGCACTTTCTTTCCTTCCATAAAATGCCCATGTGCTAATGGGCGCCATTTTCTTTAAAAGGTAATATGATTTAAAGTTCTAAATGTTGTCTGTAGAGGACAAAATATCTCAGTAGTATGCATGGTGTGTGACATATTCAGGGTTTACAAACAAATGTCCTCTTGAAAGGACACAATTGAACTGCTGTTAGTTAGAAAGAGTTGATTTCTCTGTTAAGCATGGTCTAGTTTGAAAACAGTCAGCAGCAGAATGCACATCCTTTGTGCTTATCGCAGTTAGGACAGACTGAATGATTGCATAACTCAAGCTACCACTTTAGAAATCTCTACTCTTTTGGGAAAACTCATCACGATTAAATCAAAGGAGCAGAATCTCCGAGGATGGCAGTAATGACAGGAGCTGTCTTTCCCAATAGATTTACTTTTCCTGGGAAGGTAATTGGTAGTCTGCAATTAGACAATAAATCGTGTAAGTAATGAAATGATAATGCTGTGTACACATCGCTATGTGGCGTGGAGTGACAAGACAGCTAACTGAAGCGCTGCTTGCACAGCATTATGTACGATCATTTGAATAGATTCATGTGGATATAAATGTACAACCGGCATCAGTCAAATAACTCTGACACGGTCATTAAATAAATAAATAAATAAAGTCTATACACAAAGACGTTCACCTCTCAGTGATAAAGAAAAAGGGGTCATGATCTAAATATAAAACTGGATTATGTCCCAGATGTGTTTACCATAGAAAAAAAGGCATGAATTTCTCTGAATGTATCACTCACTTATCTCCATTTTAGGCATTTCAGTATATTTTGAAAGAAAAATCTTCCCAAGTAGAGCCCTGTCCAGAAAAACTGTAAACACCATTTAGGTTAAACCACCTATCATAAATTAAGTTTGAGATACAAGAACAGAAAAAAACCCATATTTTTCTGGAGACATGTTGATTTATCGCTAGCTTTAGTATGTAGCCCCCTGAGTTAAACTGCAGCAGAGAGGCGAATAAATCACACCTCACCTGAAGTATAACATTTGGCCTCAGCAGTCAACCATGCAAGCCATGGGCCAGTCATTCTGCTAAAACACAACCTGAATCACAACCTGGTTTAGCTGCATACATGCCTGAACCCACCAGTTATCACCACAGCATGTCTGCAGTGATGCTTTTTTATCAAGTTGTGTATTTATATATTAACCTCATACAACTCAATGTGGACTAAATCCACTACTTAAGGAATGACTGTCAGACTTTTGTCTGGAAAGGCTTTAACCTAAGCGAGATTTGTATTGCACTCTGTTGAACACAACAGATGGGTTGAATCCGTTTTTTCAAATAAATTGAAACGCTAAGCAAAGGAGTGATGTGACCCTCCAGGAGTTTGACAACCTTGAGGTATAATAACAGTTGATAATTAACACAGTCGTTGGAGTTTTAATGGCTTGCTTTTAAGATTTACACCATTAAGCAGGATGTTTTCTAAAACAGATTATGATGCTAATTGTCCTATTAAAAGACATGGTACGATGCTTTGAGGTTGTTTCTAATTGTCCTTTCCTCAACTTAGTCCTTTGTTCTTGCAAAGTGGGGTAAACATGTGTGATTTACAATGTTTATACACCATTGCTTTATGAATATCCCAATTAAGGACAAGCATTTGTTATGTGCTATTTAATAGATAGATTGCACATGTATTTAGCATTGTGATTTCTGTTGCCTTCAACATATGACTATGTGGACTGACTGTTCAATTAACATCTAAAATATCCCAGAGCTTGACATATAGATTGTATAATCGGTTAATCAATGTTTTAAGGTCTGATAGTCATCATAATGTTTGGCTGATCTGCACACAGTGCAGCATATAACACACACTGACTGTCTTCCAATTTGATTTGTACAGCTATCTCACTGTCCATCTACAATGGTGAGCAGAGATATTTCTGAAGAGATTCACTAATAAAAACTGTAATAAAAGGACTGTAAAAGGCAATGAAAAATAAGTGAGAAAATGCATCAGATATATAAGAGGAAAGGACCCTTATCAATTGTGGTAGTCTACCAAAAATGATTACGTAACAGTATGTAGTGCTTAAAACTTTCAGGTTTGAGAGACAAGAAAAAATGACACTCCACTATTGCATCAAATCCAAAATAAAACCCTCAGGTGTTTCTGTCAAGTCTTCCATAGGATTGTGAGAAGACTCAACTCTAGGTCTAAAAGGATGTGTAGCTGTCAGGAAGCCATTACTAAGAAAACTGAAACAGATTTGCACTAGACTGAAACTAGACATATAGACATGTTATGAGAATGCTAAGTCTTAAACTGAGATGTTCAAAATAATAGAAAGTTGCGTAGAAAGTGCTTCTATTGTGCTGCAATTATGAAAGGAGCACCATAATCCTATAGTGTAATATACTTGCACTAATAATGACAATTACTATACAAATGAATGATTTTAACTTCCAATGAATGAACACATTTTTCCACAAATTTTTCATAATGCACAAACTAAATTGTCTGGAAATATCTACTGTTACACACCAAAAAATGTTATACTTTATAAAATTCCCTAAGTCAACATAGCTACAGGCATAGTCACATTTCCTAACATGACTTTATAGGTTACTATCTGGGCCACACGGTGGCTCGTGGCTTGGCTGTGTGTGTGTGTCTTTGACGACAGGTGATGCGACACGTTGGTCAAAGTATTCTCTCATATAAGAACTTGAACCGCGAGGAAAGAAGAAGAGACTTTATAGGTTACTATCTAAGGCCCTACCCAGTGAAACTTAAGCTATTTAAATAATTAAATTCATAATAATTAAATTAATACATTCGCTTTTATTTCAGAGTATTGTGTTATTGTGAATGCATATACATGCTCCATTTAATTAAATAATTTAGCCTAGAAGTTTACTGTGCTAGTGCTGTGTTAGTGTTTAGTCTTGTCGCCTCACAGCTTCAGAGATCCCAATCAAAATCTCTTCAGGACTCGATTTGTGTAGAGTTGCCATGGTCTCCCTGTGTCTGCATGGGGTTTCTTTAACTATTTCCAAACACATGCATTAGGCCAACTGGTCAGCTGGTCATCTGCTGGTTGGGCCCAGATTCCACATGTTCTGAATTGAATTACATTAGTATAAAAGTGCATGAATAAATGAATGAATGCAGAAAAGATACAATAACGTTGTTAATTTGAGCAATATATACAATCATTATATTCAGCATGTCTCAGGAATAATATAAATAATTTTAATTCTCATTACCTGCAAAAATACTATGATTCACATCAGAATAAACTGCTTTTGTGTCAGTATTTAATGATCCATCTTTTTTCCCCAACCTGATGACTTGGTCCCCAGTGATAATTAGAGTTTACTCAACTTTTTCCACTACATAACTCTTAGGCTTGTACAGTGCTCACCTTATAAAGCAGGGGCAATTCTTTTTCAGAGCTGGCCTGCTTCCCTCATTACTACACACCACCTATGGTTTTTTTCTTCCTGGTTGACTGTATTGTAACATGTTTTGACATTTGTTATTTTTAGTCTTAATGTTTTTGCCTGCAATGTCTGCCTACATAAAGCTTGCAGAGATTTAGATGCAATATTGAAACCAGATAAATTTAAATAATATGCTTGAGCAGGTGAACATAGATAAACAATAATTATTGAAAAATTTCACCAAACTAAAAATTACGTATATTATGAGAAGTGAGGGAGGATTCCGCTCCAATGCGTACGTGCGAGTGAGTGAATAGCAGTCAAAGGGAGGTTCGTTCACTGCGGTAGATTTGCAATGCCAACTCTGTGTAGGAGGTAGGGCTTGGTGACAACTTTATAGATGCATGATGGTTTGACTGATCTGATAGTTCTGTGTGTATAATGGAATTTGGCTCTATGCGAAAGCACATGCTTTGTTAAACAGGTTTATTTCCATTGATTAATTAATGTAGCATGTTGCAATCCAAAAGGATCCCACAAGAACTGCTGGCCAATCTGATCCTTTTCATGCCCCATCACTGTCAGTGTGTTTTGGCAGTCTTTGGTGACCATACACCCTACTGAACAGTCAATGTGTGCCACCCTTGTCTGGTTTGACATGTTTCTGTTCATTCCCATGAATATATCACTTGCTACTCAATGACCATAACTGAGTTTGCACCACATTTGTGTAATAAAACAACTTTCTTTGACTTTTCATTTGCTGTTCTGATGATCTTGTTTACTTAAATTAAACCAAATGCTTATTTATTTGAATCACTTGGTATTCATTTTGAAATGTCCCCTAATTTTTGTGAGTAGTCTATAACGGAAGCCCCATCACGAAACATGCCATAACTGCAGTGAAATGTTTAACTCGGCAATAGATGAACCAGAACTGCTATGACACTGGTAATGAATCGAAAACTTCAAGTTTAGCACGCCAATAAAACTGACGTTCTTAGCTTGATTTGTTATTAGCCTTCTCTCCCCCTAATTGGTGAGACACTTTATAAGCTGCATGGGTGTTAGAGGAGCAGAGGGGTTCTGTCAGCTTGGTGCAATGGTGTGTAAAAACAAAAAACTGGGCCAATTTCTGACAGCAGCACTGTGAGATGCAGTGTTTATCGCAAGCATGGGCTTTGCCCTCCAGTAACGTTTCCCTCCTCTTGTCCTTTGCTTTTTTCACTCTGCATTATATTTCAGTATGTTGCAGTAGTGCTGCAGTGACACAAGCTAATAACCACTTCATAATGACCTTTATATTTAAACGTCTCTTGTGCGTGGCATTGTCTGTCCCAGCATGCTCTTCTCTTGCCATTACCTCTAATTAATTAATTAATTAATTATCTAATTGAGTCAATAAGCCAAATCTTTACCCAACCTGCTATAGGGGGTTTACCTTGACACCAACGCCCCCGATTGCATATTTTAAAATAGGATTTTTGTAAATCTGCTTTGCAATAATTCTAAAAAATTATTAATGAATAAAAATAAATTGTGAGAAGACAAATAAAAACAGTTCCAGCCCCACTGCCATCATGAAGTTACAGTGATTGGAGTTGAAAAGTAAAGATAGCCCTATGGAGAATGGCAAAATTTGGAGTGTTGCATTAGGCACACTTTCTGAACCTCCTGAGAGAAAATCTTGCTGAGAGCAGATATGCCACCTGTATAACTCAGCTGCTTCTGCAGGACCATAGGGGACGTGGAGCAAATTCAAACTCACTGCTCCTTAGGCTCTGAAGGATTCTCCATCTTTTTCTGGTACTTCAGACTGATTAACATGGTTTTAAGTTATAGATCATCCATAGATGTTCCATTCTTTGTGTACCACAGCTTAATTTAATACAATTTGGAATATGGCTGTAACGTAACAAAATGTGGAATAAGTGAAGCGCTGTGAATACTTTCTGGATGCACTGTAAGTAATAAAAAAAATTCTTAAAATTTCCTTCGGGATCAATAAAGTATCTATCTATCTATCTATCTATCTAATTGACTCTGTGCCCTTTAGCTAAAACTAACTACATTTTCCCTTTTCTTCCTGAGCTTTTGTTTTGCTACCAGCTCCTCCCCAACATACTAAAATGTTTCTCCACTTCAGCATTACTCTACTGGTTTTCATCAACAAAAATCAGTCCCACCATGCCCGGGCCACACCAGAGGGAAGTAACTCTTTACTTCCTTCAGTTGTCAGAGGACAATGTGCCTCCAAGGACTATACAACCAAGGATAGGTTGGAGGATGGGTCTCTTTTTGAGTCTTGGTCCCCCCTAGGTTTCTTCCTTACAACGTTTAGGGAGTTTTTCCTTTCCACTATCACTCTAGACTTGCTTAGTTTGGGACTGGCCTTATAAAATTATATAATATTTAAAGTTGCTTTAAGACAATGCTCTATTGTAAAAAGCATTATATAAGTAAGTCTAAATTGACTTGGCTATGACTTCTAGGCATGACTGATTATTGTACATGGCTTCCAAGATCATCACATGCGCAGTTGGTGCAGTGTGATGCTCCATAGCAAAGGAGGGATTGAAGCACTTACAACAAGATCTCAATACTCTTAACCTAGCCTTTGTCAGATTCCCAATAGAACCTGGATATGTCGCTAAAAACAATATGGTTCCAGTCTGTAGCAGTCCAGCCATGCCCTCACAGAACCACTGCTCTCAACATCTCCTAACAGCTAGGTCAAAATTGCCTAGCTGGAGAATAATTTATCAAAACAACCATTTTGCTTCTTCCAGTCCAGTGATGCACCCCCTTTTAAAGTCTGTCAATTGGCTAACATATCTTGGAGTGTGCCTTAGATGCATGTCTAGCATATGGCATTTGAAAAGCACCTAGTCCATAATTTAACATACTGTGTTTCACTTGCTCTTTCTCCGTGTTCTGTCTTGTAGCAAGTTCAGTCATTTAACTACTTAAAACTGAAGCAGTCGTACTGCTCGAGCAGTTGGGGGTTAAGGGCCTTGGGACTGAATGGTGGCAGCTTGGCAAAATCTTAATTTGACCCCTTGATCTTCAAATCCACTGTCCAACTCTTAAAGTCGCCCGCAGTTAGTAGATAACCAAACCAGTGCAATTACCAGGCTGAAATGTGTTTATGTTGTTCATGTTAAGTTATTAAATCTGCCTAAGTGCAAGGCTGAAATACAATAAAATACAAATCAATAAGCACAGCTTTAGTATTGCACTTTCCCAGAGTTTACCATCTTTTTTCTGCCAAGAGTCTGCTCCTCTTATCACAATTAAATGATAAAAGAATCAATAATATGTCTAACTAAACCGATTAAATAGCAGATTGCATAATCAATTGTCATTGTAAAGATTACAAATTTGCCAATACGAATGCTGCAATGTAGAATGCTCACCTGTGAGAGAAGTTATGATAAATTAATTTCCCTATTAAGCTGCTGAGATAACATAAAAAAATGTTGCTGTCCTGAGATACCACACAGTTTTGCTTTTAAAGAAATACATTTAACTAGAGACAATTGAGACTGTAGTAGTGATACACACATATTACTACTCCTATAAATAATAGACCGTAAAGCACCTCTGAAAAATGAACCCCGGGCCACTGGCTAGGGTGTTAAACTGCTGCACCATCTGAATGCATGCCTTACATATAAAATACCTTAAGCTCATGATTACACACTTTAAAAGCAATCATAATTAAGGAAATCACATGAAAAATGTTACTATTATTTGTGTGGAGCTGCTTTTGTTGAAATCCAACGACGCAAGAACAATAAAGTCACATTTATTTATATAGTGCTTTTTACAATGGTGAAAAGCAGCTTTGCAATATTATATTATCTTAAAAGGCCAGTCCAAAATTGAACAAGTCTAGGGCGACAGTGGAAAGGAAAAACTTCCTAAATATGGAAAGAAGAAATCTTGGGAGGACCAAGACTCAAAAAGAGACTCATCTTCCTTGGGTGGCCTAGATGTTAGAAGCTGTAGTAATGGCAAAATTAAGTAAATAATTCATAATAATTTATAATAACATTTCAAGTAGTGATAAAAATTCAAATAAAATAATGAAATAGTTTTAAGCTAATATGTCATCAGTGGTAAGTTATTGGAGGAACATCATCTCTTGATAACTAAATGATGGAGGGAGTTATTGCAATATAGTGTGGCCCGGGCATGGTGGAACTGGGTTCTGTCGATAAAACATAGAAGTTATAATCTTAAACCATTTCTAGAACTTGTTTGCTTAATATTATCTGGAACACAATTTCAGAGAATTGGAATTAATGCAATCCAAGCGTTGTTGGTAACATGGTACAAAGTAATGATTTCAACAATCACATTCCTTTATGCTATTATATGCAAATACATCTACTATGGCAAATGCGGCTGAAAAGACAACTTATTGATGAGTAATTGCTGAGTAAACAGCTGATGGACTATTTGATAGATGCCAATAATGAATTAATTACCAGTATTATGAACAACATGTAAGATTAGCCAGATGAAACAGAGACTCAATGAATGTGATCTGGTTTATATAGTTCTAAACTAGAAAGAATATGCAAATAGTGGGGGCAACAAAGGAGTACTGGTTACAATAGGACAGATACATACAATTACTGTTGTACAATATATTCAATAAAACATCTTAAATATACAAAGTTTAAGTCCTATTATTTTAACTTGCAGGAGTAGTGGTGGAGCTATGCATTCACTTTAGAAACCCTTTCAGATAATTTATTACAGAGGACATCTGCTCCACAACTACAATAAGTACACATCACTTCCACTACAAAAACTCGTCACAGCTTGTAACAAATAACCAGCGGAAAGTCATATACAAAATAATGAAAATAAGCAACTTGCACAATAAGTCTCTAAACACACCAACTGAGTTAACGAGCAAGTAAACACTATACACACATAGACAGAAGACAGACCGCTGCTCTTAAACTCCCTGCAGATATGGTTGTCCTTCTGCGAGGTTCTCCTCTTTCCACGGAGGAACGCTGGAGCTCTGACAGAGTGACCATCGGGTTCTTGGTCACCTCCCTGACCAAGGCCCTTTTCCC
>JAVSBV010005210.1:0-12814 GCA_033117975.1 Parotocinclus spilosoma
TGTGTGTGTGTGTGTGTGTGTGTGTGTGTGTGTGTGTGTGTGTGTGTGTGTGTGTGTGTGTGTGTGTGTGTTTGGACCAGGAATCGGTTTGATGCCGTTCTTTCCTTCTCTCCTTCTCGGTTTGTATATTAGTGATGTCACAAGATCGGGTTTAGTTTTAGTTTTGGAATGTTCTAACAAGCTCTTACTTTTTACTCATGACCTTTTTTAAACGGTCTTTATCAGTATTTATAAAAAAAGAAAACACGATGATGTGAGGAATCTTTTGATCTTTTGTACCTGCTGCTCGTCTCCCTCATCATGCTTGGAAAATAAAAAAAACTCCAAACCTTTTCCTTTTTCCTCTTAATAATTCTAGCTAAATAACTAAAGGCCGGGTCACATGACTGCTTTCTTATAAACCCCACATACAAAAAAATACAAAACAAAAAAACGAAGCGTCGCTCTGGAGTTCATCCTGTACCAAAAAAACCCTTAATTAAATTATTATTGGCATCCTACACCTGCTTTATATAACACACCACTCCCAAAAATAAGGGGACATTTCAAAATAAATATAAAACCAATTTATTTTTAAATCATTAGATTTTTTTTTAATTAAATTTTGCTTTTTTTATTAAACAATTCAAAAAAGCAAATAAAAAAGTTAAATAAAGTTGTTTGATGATGTAAATGATCTATTATAGTGACTGAGTAGTAAGTGATATATTTATGGGTGTTAAACTGGACCAGGGTGCCCCCATATTACCTGTTCAGTAGGGTGTATGGTCACCCAAGAGGGTCAAAA
The DNA here is from genome assembly GCA_033117975.1 of Parotocinclus spilosoma. Lineage (NCBI taxonomy): Eukaryota > Metazoa > Chordata > Actinopteri > Siluriformes > Loricariidae > Parotocinclus > Parotocinclus spilosoma. Next base: position 788 of record JAVSBV010005210.1, read on the forward strand.
CACCCTGAGAGTGATGGAGCATGGAGTTCTTATGAGATCAGATTCAGATTCTTTATAAAATATCCCCTAATGTTTGGGAGCAGTTTAGTAAATGAACCCCCTTTTAAAAGAATTCATCCTCTGAGCAAATAAGATTAATAAAAGCAATAAGAAATACAATTAGTAAATCTATTTTATATAATTCTATTAATATATATCTGATTTATTTTCCAATTAGTTTAGTCTTTTTATGCTTGTGGATTGTTATTATTTATTATTTTATGTGTAATTTCTCCTAACATGATAGTTTTGACCCTGAATGGGATTAAGCAGGTAGAGGGGGTTCATTATTAAGGAAAGAAATGATTTGTAAATTACAGGTTATTGTTAGGTTTAGAAAAGGGGAAAAACAATAGAATTAAACTTGATCTTTAATCAGTTTCATTTGAACCTGTTTAAGCTCGGATTGTGACGGGATTCCTTTAATACTCGACACTAAGCTCAGCTCTTTGTTTTACACTGATTTTATTTCTATCCTGATAGAAACGGGACAGAATTTTATCTGTGAACTCTCTGCTGTGTTAAATGTGTAAAGGTTTTGACTCCTTTGGCCTTCCATATTCAGTCATCTCAAGCACATCTGTATTAAATACAGAGAGACGAATAAAGAACTGATTATAATAATATAATAATAATAATATGATTTATAATAAAGTGTCAGTTAGAACATACAGCAGTTAAAGTTTCTTCAGCTCAGACTCTTGATTTATTATTTATAAGAGAATGAAAGCAAAGTCGTGTCTGATTTATTACATTTTACATTTGGTTTGGATTTAGGATTTTATTTATGAACACAATCATTAAAGTTATGGGGAGTCCAGACCAGTGCAGCACCAGTCCGGACCTCCCACTGTAACCACACTCTAATAACAAATAAAAAATTATATTTATATTTATATCTTTTGATTTGTTTTGTTGTGAGAGTTAGTAGAAAATTAATAAAAGTGTGTGGAATTTTAATTAAATTAATGAGACACACACACACACACACACACACACATTCTGCTCTTGTTCCTGTACCTGTCCTCAGTTAGGATTCACTTTTATTTATCTTTTTGATATTCCATACAGAGTGTTTTTACTTCCAACAAATTAAAATAATAAATAATAATAAAATAACAATAAAAAAAACAAAACAATAAAAGTAATATAATGCCAATAAAGCTAATAACAACATAATAAAATGACGATACCACTTTACAATAATAATAACCACAATATTATTACTACTACTAATCATCATCATAATAATAACAGCAATAATAATTATAATAATAATAATTGACATTATTATTATTATTATTATTATTATTATTATTATTATTATTATTATTGTTAATAATAATAAAAAGAAAAATATTGGTGATGATAATTTTAATTAAAAAAAAATAACAATAATAATGATAATAATAATAATAATAATAATAATAATAATAGTATTCAGATGGGGCACCAGGGTCGGGTATCACATGGGCATGATATCCTGTGTCTCTATTGTGTTTGTGTGTTTGTGTTTGTGTGTGTAGGGTTGGTTTGTGCCTTGTGTCCTGTGTTGCTGGTTTGAGTGAGTATGGAGAATAGCATCCCTCTTTATGTGATTTTATACCTGTAACTAACAGTTAGAGGATAAGTTCATGTTTCCCGGCTTTGTGTGTGTGTGTGTGTGTGTGTGTAGGTGTGTGTATCAGACCTGTTGTGTGTGTGTGTGTGTGTGTGTAGGTGTGTGTATCAGACCTGGTGTGTGTGTGTGTGTGTGTGTGTGTGTGTGTGTGTGTGTGTGTTTCCCAAACACAGCCCATCTGATGTGAGTTAGTGATGAATCTCAGGACGTCACAGCTGTTTGGTTTGTTGGAGTTTTTTGGTTTGTGTAACGTTGTGGGTCAGTACAGTTCATGTTGTGTTGCTTCTGATTAACCCCTTCATCTTCTATACTTTCTGATCCGAGTTTACAGATTAACGATGGTTTATTTGGGCAGAGTTCCTCACCCCCGTCCTGTAGAAACACAGCTCTTTTCTTACCTGTGTGGGTCACATGGTCACATGGTCACATGATCACAGGTGTTTTGGGGTCTGAACAGGTGATTGGACAGTTCCATGTGATTATTAGCTGAGGACTGAAAGCAGGAGAAACTTTTCTAACATGCAGACAGTCGGCGGTGTTTAAATGGAATGAGAGGAGAAGGGAGGAGATCAAACCCGATTAGGTGGTGCTGGAGGTCTGAACCAAACTATCAGCTTTTATTAAAGTCTGTTTTATGGAGTTTTAACGAGTTCCAACGTCGTCTGCCTGCAGTTTATGGGAACGTTTCCAAAAACTGTTTTGCTTTCAAATCAAATCAAGGCCTCGTCTTTTTTCTTTTTAACTGGAAGGCAGAAATCTGTCCGAGTCGAATCGGTTCCATTTCTAACAGAACACGGGAGGCTGCTTTCTTTTAAAGCTCATAAACAATCAGCAGCTAAAGCTCTGGAATGAGAGGAGGAGCTGTAAGGGTAACGGGGGCACCCCTGGTCCCTGCTCCTTCTGCAGGGCAGGACAGGACTGTCTGCATGCACTGCTCATATCCTGTTCTCCCTCCCTGCCTCTTAATTTGTCCCCTGACCCCTCTCCCCTGTGAGTGTTCGCCTCATGCACCCTGTGCTGCCAGTTAACCCTGGCATTCTTTGCTTTTTATTCAATTTTCAAAATATTTCAGTGTTTTTAATGTCAGTGCTTGTTTTGCTGCAGGAACTTTATTTAAAACTCCTCCCAATTTTTTTTAAACTGCACCAGACTAAAGATGTTTTGTCTTTGTGTTTTATATGAGATAAGTGCACGTTATTTTGATATAGTATTCTTTTGTGTTTGTTACACTTAAGTGTTTCTGAACATCAAACCAATTTAAATAGTAGATCAAAGACAACACAAGTAAACACATAATGCTATTTGTAAATAAAGGTGTTTATTATTAAGGGAGAAGAAAAATCCAAACCTACATGGCCCTGTTTGAAAAAGTGATTGCCCCCCTAAACCTAATAACTGGTTGGGCCGCCCTTAGCAGCCACAACTGTAACCGAGCGTTTGTGATAACATATCACTCTTGGGGTAATTTTGGGCGGCCGGCCACTCCTGGGAAAGTTCCCCACTGTTCCATGTCTTCACCATTTGTGGATAATGGTTCTCACTGTGGATTCCCAAAACTTTAGAAATGGCTTTATAACCCTTTCAAGACTGATAGATTTCAACGACTTTCTTTCTCAATTGTTCCTGAATTTCTTTGGATCTCAGCATGATGTGTAGCTTTTAAGAATCTTCTGGTGGACTTCACTTTGTCGGGCAGGTCTTATTTAAGTGATGTCTTGATTGAGAACAGGTGTGGCAATAATCAGGACTGGGTGTGGCTAGAGACAATGTCAGGTATAGTATGTTTTAACAAATGGGGGCAATCACTTTTTCACACAGGGTCATGCAGGTTTGGATTTTTTTTCTCCCTTATTAATAAACACCTTCATTTACAAACTGCATTTTGTGTTTACTTGTGTTACACTATGTGAGAACACTGTAAGCATTTTGTGTTTACTTGTGTTACAATTAAGTGTGCAAAAAAAACAGATAATGAGGAAGGGGGCAAACAATTTTTCACACCACTGTATATATATATATATATATATAAAATATTATGTATGTTTGAGTCTTGGTTCCTCACAAGGTTTCTTCTTTCTACTGTCAGGGATTTTCCTTGCCACTATCACCCTAGGTTTGCTTAGTTTGGGATTGGCCTTTTAAGATCATATAATATTATAAAGCTGCTTGGAGACAATGCTCCGTTATAAAAAAAAAAAACTCTATAGAAATAAAATTGAATTAAATTGTATCATATATCATGGACCAAACCCAAATTGAACAAATCTAGGGTAACAGTGGAAAGGAAACGCCTAAATGTTATTTAATCCCATAAACAGAGTGACTGTAGGATCTTGTAGGTGGCTTGGTATCCTCAGTCAGCCAGAGATAAAGATAAAGATAAACCTGAGGTTGTAACTGTAACTCTAACTGATCCAAATTACTGGATTATTTTGGAAGAGCTCTGGTACCCTGCTTGAGAGCGAGAGTGGCACCGTTCTGGGATCATAATGAGAAAACCAAGTGGAGAAGTTAATAGCTTTAACAGAAAGAGAGAGAGGGAGAGAGAGAGATGCTTTTATGTTTTATAATCAATAAAAAGATAGATTTTTTAAGAATAAGTTGGTAATAAGTGCTGCTGGTATTTCTAATTAACAACCATCCAATAATGAGCTTTGATCTCTTTAAGATCAGGAGATCCCAAAGCTGAACGTGTGGAGCTGAGTTAGTATCCGTTAGAAACTTCCATCCATCGCTTCCTCGTCTCTCCCCCAAAATGTTTGGGAGGAACTTTGCTTTACCCTTTGTCCTCTTTTTTTCGGTTTTTCTCTGCTTTGCTCTTTGAGGTCTCGTCAGGCCACTTGCGTGACTAGAGGGAGTGGAAAAAAAGTGAGTCTTCAAAACCCTGTTGGCACGCAAACTCCGTCTATTTTTGAAACACGCTCTCTTTTTTTCCTCTCAACATAAGACCAAGAGAAAAAAAAAAACGAGCAGCAGCCGAGGCCAGAGGAGCCAGTGGCGGGGCGAAAGGGTCTGGTTCTCATTTTGAGGCCGGCCCTGCCTCCCTCCTCGCCCCGTCCTGCCAAATAGGGAGGGCTGAAAAGAGAAGGATACGGGGAGGAGAAAATCTGATGTCAGAAATCTGATTAGGAAGGTTGGGAGAAGGTGGGACGAGAGCGTCGTGCCGGGGGAGGAGAAAAATGGACAAGCGTGGAACAAGGAAGAAGGTGGTGATGATGGGGTGGAATGACTGGTGAAAGGGAGAAGAAAAGGGTGGAGAATTGGTGGAGAACCGTTTTGGGTGGAAAAAAAGCAGTTTTGGGTGGAGAGAAGATTAGAATGGAGAGAGGAAGGTGATAAGAAGCATTAAGGTGGAAGATTATGGAGAAGGTGGAGGAAGGAAACTAGAAACGTGGAGATAAGAAATATGGAAGAAAAGAATGTGGAAAGTGGAACACTGAAGAAGGTGATGAGAGGAAGGTGGTGGAGAAGAATGATAGAGAAAAAACTGATTTAGGCGGAGAAGATCAAAATGGAGAAAGAAGGTAGAAGATTATGGAGATGCTTTAAGTTTGAAGGAGGTGGAGAAGAAAAAGGGTTAGGAAGTTTAGATCAGGAAAAAGTTATGGAGATGATCAGTGAGAAGATGCAGAAGTTGGATGATTTGCTTCTGGATGTTACTTTGGCTCTGGGTGAGAAATGGGAGGATCATCTCATGTTCTGGAAAGCCATTGGAGTCCTAAACTTGGACCTGAGGATGTTCAGGCTAGCTCTATAAGACGAGGGGCAGCATGGAGTGGCACAGGGTCCGGGAAACACACCCCTGCTTCTCCATCACATCCCATAAATGAGAACAGGAAGTGGAGGCCTGGGTGTTTCTGGTCGTCTCGGTCCCGTGGCCTGTCGGGTCTCTCTACGCTGTGTGTTTATTTTCAGACAGACTGATCGATGGCTGCAGACACAACATTTCCGCTGCCAGTCTCCAGAGATCAGAGGAGAGACGCCTGTGGGAGATTTTAAACAACGACAGATTCAATAAAGAGCCGAGCAAACATTTGCTACCTGCAGGTCCGGACCTCAGATTTCTGACTCCAATAATAAACACAACGGCGATACGAACGGAAAGAAGCTCCGAAGCTAAAGAGGCGAGCGGCGCTGGGTTCTTCTGGAGACACTCTGTTATTGTAACCTCACTCCAGTCCCACTCATTTTCTCTCTTTTTGTTTCAGAAGCTCTCTGGGCTCCTCTGGGCTCCGGGCTCTGGGCTCTGGGTCCCTACAGAATCCCAGATTGATGGAGTGAATACAGACGAGTTCCAGTCCCACAGCACTAGGTTGGTCAAATAAATGTTCATACCCAAAACATGCCAGCATCCCAAATAGATCTCTGTACATGAACTTCATTCCTGATCCAAAAGAATCCAGAATCCAAACTGGATCTGTTCCGTGTTTTACTGCCACCCAGTGCAGAACCGAGTTTTATTTACATTTAAACATTTAGTACAGTCATTCTTACCTGGGGATCTTTTATAGAACCTAAAGTCATTCAGACCTCATTAGGACGTATATAAAACAGATTATTATACCTATTATAAAGTTTCCTCCCACAATCTAATGACATGCTTTGGGTTAATTGGCTGCTCTAAATTGCCCCAGTATGAAGGCGTCTGTCTGGTACTGATCAATAATAATCCATTGGTTACTGATGTGCCTGGTAACCATACCTGATTTGAGAAGCTTTGAATCAGTTGAACCAATCGCCTTGAAGAAGCTCTTTAGCGACCCCTGCAGGCCAGATTTGTGCAACAGCGTCAGGAAAACCAGATTTTAATTTGGAAACAAGATTCTTTGAGTTAATACATTTTAGATTAAGTTATCCTAACACTTTGTGTCTGGTGCAGATTATTCTGGGGTTTAGGGAGAAGTTTAGAGATTATTTAGAGCATTATGGGTAATGGGATGTGTCCTCTTTCTCCAGGAAGTCAAGTTTTTATGAAGATGATTTATTAATTTAAAATGAAGGAACGTTGAGTAACAGCGCTGTATAAGATATAAAAGGATCTTGTGTTTGCTAGGATGGTTAAACTGGTTTTACTGGCTGTTAGAGCTTAAGCAGACAGAGCTATAAAGCATTACGTTATAATTTATTATATTTAAAAGTATTAAATTTACCTCTAAACTCTAAATCAGAAGCGTAATGAATCTGCTCCAACACTTTAATAATCTATTTAATGACATTCATTCTAAATTCATAAATCATTCTTATCTCCGTATATATCTGTATATTTATTTTTTTTATTATTATTTGTAACTTTGTCATTATTTAAAATTACATTTATAAACCAGGCTCTTTACTTTAGATATTATAAATCTACTTATGTTTATTTTCTTCTTTATTTAAGCACCTAATGTGTTCTACTCCCAAAAATAACTGCATCCACGTGATTTGCATTTTATGGTTCCTCTATAATCCTCTTTTCTTTTGATCTGCTTTCCAGTCTTTGTGATCTTTAGCATTCCTGATTCCTGATGTTTTCTACAGAGGAATAAAGAGACTGAACAGAATTAGATATGATTAGTATAGAATCCATCAATCAGACGTAGATCTGATCTAATGGTGGCTTAAGACTTTTGCCCAGTACTGTAGGTCTTAACCTAATGCAAGCCTTTGGTATTTATTTATCTATCTCTAATAAAGTGGCACTTAAACCTTTATAATATCCTTATATAATATCATTATCATTCAATCGCATATTAGATTCATCAGTAGGGATGGTCATGTGACTCAGCTTTGTTCCTCCCTATAGTAACCGATCAGGTGCTGCTTGGTATGTTCTCCCTCTATAAAGCGCCCCTGTGTGTAAGTGTGTGATGGACCAGCGCCCTCTACAGGATGTTTACCCCACCATACGGGTTTATTTCTTTCTGTTTAAAAGCTTTATCATTGTAGATTATCTTCTAATATTTAAGGTCAGTCATAAACTGAGCAAACCTAGGGCGACAGCGGCAAGGAAAAACCCTAAACCTTATAAGGAAGAAACCTTGTTAGGACCCAGTTAGCTTATTAATAGGCATAAAGAGAAGTTTAATAAAAATAACTAGAACAAAATATAATGTTATATTACAATAGAATATAGGGCAGTAATGTCAATAAATCAAATACTAAATAAAAAAAATTAATGCACATTTGCATTATATATATATATATATACAATCTAAAAAGAAGCTAAATAAATATTAACAAAATATAATTAAAATTATTTAAAAAAAACTAAAAAGTATAATAAAATATAGAATATAAAAGTGTAGCATATAATAGTGTAAATAAATAAAATATGAAATAAAATGACATTAAAAATGTTAAACAGAATTTATATAAGCAATAATATAAAGTACAGCTTTTTTTCTTTTTTTCTTGGGTTCCTTTTATTGCCCTCACTTTCTATTTTTTTCTTTTCTCTTTTTGGGAAAAAATATATATTTTAAAGTAATTTTAGACAATTTTATTTTATGTTTATAGAACCATGTACCTAAAGTTCTGAATAAATTTGGATTTAAATTTGGATTTCTTATTGTTAGCAGTAATGAACCCTGGTAAGGAACGATCCGGCTTTTTAAATATAAAATTAATTGAATCTAAAATAAACAGACGAGACCGAGCTTTGCTCTGTAGGGGATCAGAAGGGTGGAGTGTTTATTCTTTATTCTGTTTATATTTAGTAAGGAATAATTGGGAGTGATGGAACTGTCCTTATGATATCATGGACGATGGTTCAGTTTGGACACCAGTCTCCAGAGCTCCTCAGTTTATGGTACCTGTGGTCCTGTCCCTGTCTTTGTGAGTTTGCATGTTCTCCCTGTGTCTCTGGTTTCCTTGGGCATTTAGAAGGTCAAAAGGTGTGGGGTTAGATGGTGTCTCTAAAATGTCTCACTGTTGCTTGTACCCGATATATTTAAATGAAATAAGGATGAAGATGTTCATTCCTGCTGCTTTTTCATATCATGGGTTTCCAGGTGCAGATCGTAGAAGGTTCTGGTCCATCTGAATCAGATCTGAACAAATGAAAAGGCAGATGTGCTGGAGGAGCTGATGGTGATCCAGGGAAGATCTAAACAAGAGATAAGAGGCTGACCAAACACCTGAGTTCCTCCTGATGTGGTAGAGACGGAACCTCACTCATCTTACCAATAGGAGCATGGAAAGATCTTGAGATGAAACGTGAGCAGTTCAGGCTCCTAAAGTGAACGTACATGTGCTGTTTATTTAACTCTGATCTCTTTTTAATCTTTTTGTAAGAAGCTCGTATTTGCAGCCTGTAATCAGCCGCCAATTAAAAGAACGTTTACGCTAAAACCTCAAACTGCAGGAACGTCGTAAATCACCGGCTGCTTCCTGACGGCTTTACTGCTGAATTCACAGTTTCAGCGCCGCTCTGATCAGGAGAAGCAAATCCTCAAAGATTCGACATCTGCTGCTTTTTTACAGAGGGTGTCGAGTGGTGGTAAAGCTGAGGTTCTAACTAAAGGTTAGAGTTAAAGGTTAGAACCACTAACTGTTCCATCTGAAAGTACTTAACTTTGATTTGCTGAAGCTCAGACTAAATTCCTGCTCTGCTCGGGGAGATCTGCTGTACCTTAGTGAAGGCTTAACGTCTTCTACAGATCCAGAAATGTTAGCCATGAAGAAGACAAGGTAGAACCTCCCAAAAAAAAAGTCACGGCAATTACAAAAACCCTGAACGATTCTGTGGGTGAATCTTCCCTTAGAGGATCTCCTGAGCTCATGAACAGAACCAGAGTTTGGTTAAAATGATCAAAAAATTCAAAACAAAAGGTAAAAAGAGGATAATCTGTTAAACCAAAGCACTGAATTTGGTTCTGGGTTCAATGGAAGAAAAGTCTGTCTTTTTACTCTCTATATAAATAAAAGTCATTTTAAGAGACACTTTGATCACTGGTGTTTAAACATGGCCTGGACAAAACACCTGTCCATCTGAGGATGATCGACTCATTAGCCTCCCCTCCTTCTGGGGAAGTGAGCTAGTGCTGATTAAAGTGGGATTAAAGCTGGAACATGAATGTTTTAGTAAAAGCTGATTCGGTGGTTTGTTTAGAGAAGGGTTTCTGCTCGATTCCTTTGATGATCAACACCAAAACTCCAGACCTTCCAAAAATGAGGAACGCTGGATATTAACATGGACTCTGTGAAGCTTAAAATCAGGGAAATTCCTGTCCTCTATTCTGTACCATTATGTTTGGATCAGATCAGATCAGATCAGATCAGATCAGGTTAAAGATGGTAACAAAGATGATCTACTGATCCCAAATCCTGATCTGAGTGGTGTTAGAGAACGTGGTGTTAGAGAACGTTGGACCCTGGAGATCATGTTTTGATGATACTATAGGATATTTCCTCTGATATTTCCTCAGTAAAGCTTGGAGACCCGAACATTCTTAAGGTCGTTTACAGAAAAGCAATAAAGATTTATAGATTTATAGATTTATAGATTTATTAGATTTATAGATTTATAGAGCAGTTCGGGTGCTGCTGAGTTAAACGATTCCAGGCTCATGTCAGAAACACTCAGACTCTCACAGAAACTTCTAGAAGTTACAGATCACTTCTCAGTGCTGCTAAAAGGAGAAACAGAAACTCAGTGTTCAATTTCCAACAGAAACCAGAACTCTGTGTTCAGAACATTCCTAACTACAGCTTCTGTTTTCTCTCTAAACCCTTCATCAGTTCTCACACTGACATGTTCTGGTACCAGTTCCAGTTCTCACACTGATATGTTCTGGTACCAGTTCCAGTTCTTATACTAACATGTTCTGGTACCAGTTCCAGTTCTCACACTGACATGTTCTGGTACCAGTTCCAGGAAAACCCTGAATCAGCTTAGGCTCCTTCTTAATGGATAATCAATTCTGTATCAGATTTAGTCTGATATTGGTTTGGTATCAGATTTAGTCTGATAAGAATGAAACTCTGTCTGATTATGCCTTCTCTTCACGTTCGGTTTCTTTGCCTGGTTTCATTTTAAGCTCTGCTGCTTCGTACGCTGGACTGAATCGGATTTATAACTCGTGACTGAGTTTAGACATTTTTATTATTTGCTCTGTCCGCTCTGTTTACTTCAGTCTGTTACAAAAATGTTCTGTCACAATCCAAACATCTGACCTGCATCCATAAACAGGGATTATTCCATTCTGCTTCCTGTGTGTATAGAGTTTGGTATGTTCTCTATCTCTTCCAAAAGCACATTAATTACCAAATTATTTACAAAAATAGTCTCCTGATTTAAGGGTCGATACCTCTAGAACCTCTAATTACCTGGAACCCAGACCTCAGACACACCTAGAGCTTCAGTGCTACTAAAATCTGCTTACAGAGAATGTACACACACACACACACACACACAAACACACACACCAAAACTATAAAAGTGTTTCTCGACCAAATACTGAGGAGTAACAGCAGTGTGTGGTACTGCATCAGGAAGGAGGTGCAGCTCTGGGGTCAGGAAACAAACAAACCTATAAAGAAAGCTAAGGAAGCCTCAGAAGAGGAACCATGGGTACCAAGGGCAAGTAGGAACTGAGGAACGGGACACGCCGTGTCCGATACCTCTGCCTGTCCTGATCCATGCAGTTGATGATCTGGTTCCTCTGCTCGATGATGGTGACCAGCTCGTCCATCAGCTGCTTCTCGCGCTCCCGATCGTCGTCGCTCCACTCTTTTTCTGCCAGGACAGACGCAAGCGCTTCAGCGGAACGCGGGAACAAGCGGACCGAACGCGAGCAGCGAGCGGCGGCGCTTACCTGGCTTGTTCAACAGACACCTGAGCTCGTACTCGACGTCCGCTTGCCTCTCCTCCAGGTTCTGTTGCTTCACCCTGATAACGCAACCGTAAGATAATATATAAACACAGCTGGGCGTCCACAGACTTTTGGCTTTGTGGAGCTTAAATCATCAGACTCACGTGTAGACCAGCTCGGCCTCTCGGCGAACCAGGAGGTGCTTCTCGTGAATCAGAGTGAACCAGTCCACCAGTAGCCTCTCCTCGTCCTCCTCTGAAATCAAAACAACAAACCATGCCTTCAGAACCAAACCAGAACACTAGAGGGCGCTGCAGCACTGGTTAATTTGTGCTGTAGACACAGGCTTGTTCTTACTCGGACCAGATTCTCTAGCAAACAAGCAAGTCCCGAGCACGCATCGCATGGACCTCGAGTACCGGGTCGGGTTGGGTCGAGCAGAGCCTGTGGGCCTCGAGTCGAGTCGAGTCGAGCCGAGCCTCAGGGCCTCGAGTAGAGTCGAGCCGGGCCTCGAGTCGAGTCGAGCCGGGCCTCTGGGCCTCGAGTCGAGTCGAGCCGGGCCTCTGGGCCTCG
>JAVSBV010005219.1:0-12813 GCA_033117975.1 Parotocinclus spilosoma
ACGTTCTTTGGTCCGATTAAGTGGAATTTTGGTCCAAATAAGCGAATAACATTACACGTATATAATAGGATTTGTTTAAAAACTTTAGGATTTGGTCAGAATAAGCGGCTGGTCCGATTAACCGGTGGTTCTATTAACTGGAATCGACTGTACTTACAGGTGTGTTCTGAATAAACAAGAGGGCATAAAAGTGATTCCCCTACTGCCCTATAAAAAGGCCCTCAGAGGCTGCTTATGGGTAGTGTACCTCTTTAATGAGAGATCAGGCGAATCAGTTGACAGACTAAAAGATGCGATGCTTCACTTGACTAAGAGCAGCAGGATGGTCATTTTGCTAAACTGCTTGTCAAATGCACACTGACACAGGTCTTGGTGTCACATAACCAACACACAGGCAGGCAGCATAGGCAATCTCACCGCTGTGATATGATTTTTGAAATTGGGGACCCCAAACACTACCAACGTCTAACTCAGATACCACTCGAAAACTAATTCTGTCTATCACTTTGAGTGGAAGTTGCTAAATTGCATACCATGTTTTCAAATGTGTAAAGGGATATTAGCACTTTTTTATTTAGTCTATTTGAAAGTAAAGTTTTTGTAGGCAGCACATGCAACATTTTAAGATGTCAAACCTGCAGTTTATAGCAGTGAAATCAGTTCTCTGTGCAGATCCATTGTTCCATAAAATCTATATCCTTTGTGTATTGACTAACATGCAGGACGTCAAGCTGGGGAACATTTTGTCCCTAGTAATGGATAGTGTCTGATGCTGTACATCACTTGGAAATTTGCCCTTTGGTTCTGCCTGTTAGGATACCATTTATGTTTATTGCATCGTCATTTAATCAACCTTTTTATTGAATAGATCAACTGGGAACTACTAAACATACCTCAAAATTCCAGACCTTGGCACAAGTGGGGTGCTCCCAAGATAGAGTGTACTGTCCACCCTATCAAGAGTCTGGGATTGGCTACATTTCTTCTTTAACTGGACAGAGCACATTTGTCTGTGACGACTTGTACACAGAATTTATCCACTTCCTGTTGCAACAAAGATTGTGTAGAAGAAAATAGTCCAAAACAAAATTTTGTGGGTTGTGCATTTTCTCTCTGCTATTAAAATGGACCACAAATATTATTCTTACCCTTATGTCAGTGGGGTGGTGATTTCTAATAGAAATATTTGTTTTGTGCACACAAATCATCTAGGTGTCATGGCATTTATCTTTGCCAGGCATTAAGGAGCATGCATAAAGTGGCTGTATCACCTTTTCAATAATTGGCCCTAATATTGCCGTTTTCAAAAATATAATTTCCACCTCTATTGCAGTTACAATAGAAAACCTCATTACACTATTCACTTTACATCAAATAACATAAAACAGCAAAAAGTTTCAAACTCTTTTATTTTGTCCCAGTGTCTATCATGGTATTGATTCCTTCAAGTATTTTACTTAGTCTACACACTAAAATCCATTCACACCATTGCTTAAATATGCTTGAATCTTAAGTTTCATTAACATTTTAAAAACTTTGCATTAAAAAAAATACAGAAAAGCCAAAATATTCCTGCATACTTCCAGCATAACTTTAAAATATTGTATGCTCACTTGCATTAAGTGAGGATATTAAGCAGACATTATCTACTGAGCAGCAATTTGATCAGGTTCAGCTTCTATTTAGGTGCAGGTAAGTAAACAACAACTAATTGTAGTCAACCTAATATAATTCTCCTAATGATACTATCCACCTAATTATTCAATTGATGGGACCAACATACCTGTAGGACCATTAGTGACTGAAATATTTTTTGGCTAAAGCACTACTGACATCACTGTCACATTAGAGTGTTTTGTGCTCCTATGACTGCAGGTATATCATATTTTCTTACATTTGAACATGATTGGCCATATTATTGGGAAATCCTATACACATGTAATGTCAGAGGGTTAGCAGTCAAAAACCAACAACACTGTGGTTAAATGCTTACACTGCTAAAAGACAACCAAGTGATACGTGATACGTTATAAACAGTTTTTAACTTTACACCTACAATCCATGCCAACGAGGAGGATGTGTCTTTAACATTGCTAGCAAGTGTACACTGTTTAAAATCCAGACACACAACTGCTTATACAATACCAGCACATCACACTGTATCATATTACTCCCATAGCAATGTCACAGCTGTATTGATAATGAATCGAGTATTAAACAAATGTGTGCAAATGGCAATACTATGATGGTCCCTTTCCATTGAAAAATATTGCATAGTATCATATGGGTTACGGTAATTATTTAGTAGGGTGTACTTCAATGACGGCTGGTGTTTTTTCTTTTTAAATAGGGGAAGCACTTATGTTCTAATATGATATTTTTTCCACTGGCTAATCATAGCATAGGGATACCTGTATCCTTCCAGTGGAGCTGGAGTTAGTTGTGTTGCCTAATGCAAAGTCATTAAAAAAAACACATTATTTTATTTCTGTAAATTTTTTATATTATAAATTAACTTCAAGACAGGCTGCTTCTTTACTGGAACTTAAGAATTAATTCCATTCACTTCCGTAAAATCTATGCATCTGGCTATGGCTAAAAAAGACATTTGTCCAATTAGTGTTAGTTTTTTTGATAATATCTTTTTAACACGATGCAGTAGCTTCAGTGAGTCTGTTAGGTCTGTGTCTGGGGGCTTAAAATCAGATTTTGCATGCTGTGTTCTGTTGCATTGTTCATTGGAACAGTGAACTAACAGCACACTTATTTATTTGCAGACAGTATAAACCCAGAATGCCATTTCCATGTTGATTAACAATGGATGTTAATAAACATCCATACCTGCATTTCAGGCCTGCAATTCGGTGTCAACTGATGATTGCAATCATGATTTGGTACAATCACTAAAGGAATATTTGAGGAGCAAATGTGGGCAAGAAGTCTGAAGTTTGTCAACAAATGCATGGTATAATTATTACAATGTTTAAACCAATGTTCTTCAAAGAAAGAGTGGAATGCATAAAGTCATTAAACAAGTCATGGAATCTGGATGAATATCGGTGCATAAGGGGCAACTGAACACTCATTCATCACTAGCTGATATAACCACATGGGGAAGGGATTACTTTGGCAAACCTTTATCAAGCACTACAGTTACATTCACAAATACCACTTCAAAACTTTACTGTGCAAAAAGAAGCCTTATGTTAACCATGTGCAAGTGTTGACTTGACTCTGGACTCAGAGGCATCTAGATGAACCGTCACACAGTACAAACGTTTATAGTAGTTAGATGAATCCGTGTTTCAGATCTTTTTTTGAAAGAAATAGATGAGGTTTATGCCGGTTCAGAGATGAAAAGGACCACCCATACTTTTATCAAAAGCCAGGGTCTGTCCTAGTATAGTTACTCATTTATGTGATGGAACATTAATGCTTTTCCATGCATTTTTCAAAGAACAGAATGTGTAGAATGTTTTTTTAACCTCACTTGCCCTAATTTGCCCCTGTCCCAAGTTTTTTGGAATGTGTTGCAGGTTTGAATGTCTATTAACAAGTGAAATAAGTAAAAATAAGGCAGACTAGACAAAACATGAAATATCCCAGTTTCATACTGTCTGCGATTAAATAAATGTAAAGGTAAGGAACACTAAGGGGTTTAATGGTTTGTTTTGCATTTTCTATACCGTTCCAACTTTTTCCTGATTTGAGGCTGTGTATCTGACAATCTGAAGCAAGGAATTGTCCAACATGGCATGGATCAGTACATGTTCAGAAAGCTTTTGTTCCCTCAAAAAATTCCAATAAAATTCAAAACTGCAAAAAAAGGCAAAAACAAAAAGCATTCATTGACAGCCATATTGTTTGTTCAGTCCATTATGTGAAAATTAAGGAAACATGCACACTAGCTGGCGCTCAAAACATTTTAGTGAGGATACTAATTTGGTTGTAGTTATGACACTTTGCCACCTGTTTCCTGTTACCACATCAACTGCTGTCTAATACAGCCAAGATATAACAATTCAATTCCTGCTCATCCATCTCATCATGCATGGCTCATTTTGCATGCTTTTGTGTCGACTAGGGGTTCAAACAAGGATATTTAAGGACAAATGGTTAGCTTAGATAAAAAGGTCATCTGCCTCTGTTTAGTAATATGAAACTTATATGGAGATGTTGTTGTACAGCTGTTCTATCTCAAGCTTAAAATATTCTTTAAGCTCTGGTCTCTTGGCTTTAAATGTGGGGGTCAGCAATCCATTTTCTATTGAGAACATCTCGTTATGAATGTAGATGTCTTTTACCTGGGGATAAAGAACCCAATTAAAACATGTATAAAGTCATCTTGTATTGGATTTTTAATTTTTATTTTAATACATGTACTTCTGTTAACATATTTGGTTAGACCCTTACTTGTTCAAATGAGTGGAGGCCACTGGCTTTGCCCAAATGCACCAAGTCATCCAAAATTGCCTTCTTTATATCCTTTAAAACATCCAATAGTAACACAATTTTATAAGATACAGATCAAATGAATAATTAAAAGAAAGGAATTATTTTACAATATATCTCTTAACTTACCCCATTCTTACACAAGTCATTGTAGCATCCATCAAAGCCATTTTTCTGAGCCCACAATGGCATCACTTCAGGATCTGGAACCACAATCCCAACCAGACAAGACTGCCAAGGAAGAAAATAGAAATTATGTGTGAATGTAAATGAAGGCTGTTCAAGAAAACAATACATCAACCCCTTTCACAATTGAACATTTTCTGGTAATTAACAAAAATTTTACTTAGCAGGTCTTAGTACTTAACACATGCCAAAGTAAAAAAATTGGTTAGACACATTTGCTGGGACAAAGACTGTGTGAACTAAATATGTCCAGGAAATATGTTTTGTACAACATTTTTTTAAGACATGGCATGCGATACTTTGATTATAAGTCACTCTAAGTAGTGGGATAAGTCATCACAGAGTCGTGGGATTTATTATATCTCAAATCAGTTGTATGGACTTTCAGCGCAATTGTAAGTACATATTGTTACAATTAGCACTGAAGGCTGTTAGGTGAAATAATGCAAAGCATTAAAATAATCGGTAAACTATATAGGAAATGTCTTGTCTCAAACTGGCATAGAATAATCCTCCTACCCAACATAATACCAACCTGCAGGCTGTCTCCATGAACGTAGAGCTGAGACACTGGCTCACTCCGAATATAGATGTTCTCAATCTTCTCAGGGGAAATGTACTCACCCTGTGCCAGCTTAAAGATGTGCTTCTTTCTGTCTATTATCTTTAATGTGCCATTCTACCAAGACAAAATATGTCATTAAAGATAGTAGCTAGACAGAAAATAATTAGTAAGGAAAGACAGACCTGCAACCAAATGTAGTAAGTAAATAGTGCATAGGAATACTCTTTTGGGGTATCAGCCTAATATTGTTCTCATGTACTTCACTAACTTCCAATTTTAAATGATGTGTTTGTTTGTTGATTAGTTTGTTAATTATGATTTGTTTATGATTATTATTGATTATGTTTATGTAGCGTTGCTATCAGGCATCAGTGGCCAATTAAGCGACACACACAAGGTTAGAATCCCGACATGTATGTATATATGTATATATATGTCAAGATATAACCTTGTGTGTGTCGCTTAATTGGCCACTGATGCCTGATAGCAACGCTACATAAACATAATGAATCAATCATAATTATAAACAAATAATAAATAATCATATATATACAGTGGGTATGGAAAGTATTCAGACTCCTTAAAATATTTCACTCTTTGTTTCTTTGCAGCCATTTGCTGAAATAAAAAAACTAAATTATATGTATCATTAATGTACACTCAGCATCCCATCTTGACAGAAGAAAAATAGAAATTTAGAAGATTTTTTAGTAAATTTTACTAAATTTTAGTAAATTTATTCAAAAGAAAAACTGAAATATAAAATGCTCATAAGTATTCAGACCCTTTGCTGTGACACTCATATTTAACTGACAAGCTGTCCATTTCTTCTTATCCTTCTTGAGATGGTCCTACTTATTCATTTGAGTCCAGCTACTTTTAACTGAACTGATTGGACTTGATTAGGAAATGAACACACCTGTCTATATAAGATCTCACAGATCACAGTGCATGTCAATGCAAATGAGAATCATGAGGTTGAAGGAACTGCCCAAGGTTCTCAGAGACATAACTGTGGCAAAGATCTGGCCAAGGTTACAAAAAATTTCTGCAGTACTCAAGGTTCCTAAGAGCACAGTGACCTCCATAATCCTTAATGGAAGGTGTTTGGGACGACCAGAACTCTTCCTAGCCCTGGCTGTCCAGCCAAACTGATCAATCGTGAGAGAAGAGCTTTGGTGAGAGAGGTGGCTGAGCTCCAGAGATGCAGTATGGAGATGGGAGAAAGTTCCACAAAGTCAACTATCACTATCCACTAGTCGGGGCTTTATGAGTGACCCGACGGAGCTGAAAACCAAGTTTGTCAAAAAACACTACCAGACTATGAGAAATAAGATTCTCTGATGAGACGAAGACTGAACTTTTTGGTGTTAATTCTAAGCGAAATCTGTGAAGAAACCCAGGCACTGCTCATCACCTATCATCACATATCCTGAAAGAAAACCTCTTCCAGAGTGCTCAGGACCTCAGACTGGGCAGATGGTTCACCTACAAACAAGACAATGACCCTAAGCACACAGCTAAAATAACAAAGGAGTGGCTTCAGAACAACTCAGGGACCATTCTTGACTGGTCCAGCCAGAGCCCTGACGTAAACCCAACTGAACATCTCTGGAAAGACCTGAAAATGACTGTCTACCAACATTCACCATCCAACCTGACGGAACTGGAGAGAATCTGCAAGGAAGAATGGTAGAGATCCTTAAGGTGTGAAAACTTTTTGTTGAATCATTCCCAAGAAGACTTATGGCTGTACTAGCTCATAAGGGTGATTCTACTAAATACTGAGCAAAGGGTCTGAATACTTATGACCATGGGATATTTCAGTTTTTCTTTTTTAATAAATTTACTTAAAAAAAATTCTACATGTCTGCTCCACCTGAATTGAAACCAGAAACCTTTCTTGCTGCGGCAGTGCCAGCTACCGTGCTGCACCAACCTTAACAATGTAAAATTTTAATAAATTAGGAAATAAGTTTGGGAATAAAAATAACAATCTGGATTGTTTCGGTGTTCATTTTGTGTGTTTGTACATGCCTGAGCCACCAAAACAGAATAGAGTCAGTGATTCTAGGTTTTAGCTGCTTGTTGGCTTTCATTCTAGACTAAAAAGTAGCTGTCACACTGAAATGTTATTCTCGATGTTTTTAATGTTTTATTAATTGTTTGTTATTCAAATGTTAAGCATTCTTTTTTGTCACTGAGTAATAAAAGTCCCAAGACACCACGTGCATTTGATTTTGTCATGGGTAAGGGTTTTTGCCTTTTTTTTGTTATATTATATTATATTATATTATATTATATTATATTATATTATATTATATTATATTATATTATATTATATTATATTATAGTTAAACACAGTACTGTTGTTGTCTTGCACTACTGTGCTTTGTGCTTTTCACAGCTACTCATGTTTGATATGGATGTCTTTAACTGTTGGTCAGCCACAGAAAAGACTGAATTACACAGGGGACTGTGGTAGTCTAGTGGGTAAATTACAGGATCATGGACCAGAATATCCAGGGTTCAAATCCTGCCTCTGCCAAGCTGCCAAAGTTGGGTCCTTGAGCAAGTGCTTGAATTGTAAGCTGCTCTGGATAAGAGTGTCTGCTAAATGCTGTAAATGGAAATTACACTATTTGCAGTATACAGTACTGTATTCTTACAGTTCCTCTCTTGTGGCTTGAAAGAGGAGTGTCTCTTGTCTCTTGTTAATCATAAGCCGCATACCCACATAATCACCACTGAGAGCCATGCTGTTATTTGTGATGCATTACAAAGCCAGCTGTGCATGGAATGTATTTAACCACTGAAGAAATTTCCATCATGAGTGAGTTCACAGTGGCTTACTTGTCTAGTTTGGGTGTAAAGGCTAATGCAGTAGCGGTGACATATGGTGTATAAAAGCTGCTGTTGTTTCCTTAAAATACAACTATTCTAACTGACCATCAATTTGGCCATGGAAAGGGATGATGTTACGTTCCTGACCTTTGCAGAAACTGGCCACTAGCCTGGGGAAAGCCTGCTCATATGGATTTTTTTTAGCTGCCTCCCAAATTCCCTTCGGTCAAAAAGATGTCAACTGGTACCATGCATTAGGCAAATGGAAACTTGAAAATTTAGAAATTACTAAATAATGCAGATATGCATTTTTATTTAATGTCATTCTATTTAGTATTTTTTAAATTAATTTTTACTATTGTTTTATATGCTGTAGCTTTATATTCTGTATTTCATTATACTCATTATATATAATTATATCATATAATATAATATGATATTATATTATTATACATTGCTCAAAAATAGGGGATATTTATTTAGAGAATGTTTCATTTTGATATATCACCCAAGTTTATTATATGATAATATTTAATTGTCTCAAAACTATTAGTCTACATATTATTATATTTAATATTAAAATTAAAACGTATTGATTGGGGAACTGTTATGATACTGGAGGGAGGACCCATGGATGCGGGACTGGGGATGAAACGTCTTTTAATAATGAGGGATAACCAAAAAGGCAGAACAAAAAGCTCTCCAAAATACAAAACACGGAAAATACGCAGCTGTGGTGCGTCCTAAGTGGGAATGGCACTTACAGCTGACGTGCGCGTGAGTTGGCGGTGTTACACGCCGAAGCCCCAGAGGGCGGATGTGCAGTGAGCACAGTAAAGCTCCGATTTGGGATGCTTCCCAAATCGAGTGGCACAGAGGATCTCCGGAATGCCAGGGGGCGAGCCCAAGCGTGAGTGTGGTGAGAGGCAAAACCTCGGGAAACC
This sequence comes from Parotocinclus spilosoma, assembly GCA_033117975.1. Taxonomy (NCBI): domain Eukaryota; kingdom Metazoa; phylum Chordata; class Actinopteri; order Siluriformes; family Loricariidae; genus Parotocinclus; species Parotocinclus spilosoma. The sequence goes on from JAVSBV010005219.1 coordinate 8,992, forward strand.
CTGATATTTTCCGTTACCTCAGGGGTTCCCCCTTACTCATCCGTTGGCAATAAAAACCCCGGGATGTCACCAAGTAAGCGTGAAAGTGGGTCCATACAAATAGCAATCGCGGACGATGACGCGTTCGTAAGCGCGAGGTAGGAACCCCAACAGTAACTTAGTTTAATGCTTACATATATCACCTAATCTGCCTATGGAGGATGGGCCCCTTATTGAGTCCTCCCAAGGTTTTTTTCCGTATAACATTTAGAGACATTTACCTACCACTGTTGCCTTAGGCTTGCTCACTATTGGGTTGGTTTTATAAATATGAATAAAACTGTAAAGCTGCTTTGAGACAATACTCCATTGTAAAATAGATAATAAAATTTTTAAATCTGACGTTTCCAGAGAGAACAATCTCTATTCCTGGATGAGAGCTATATGTGCCTGAAACAACTTCACACAGACTTACACCCCCCTGATACTAAGGATTACTATCAGAATTAATATTGCTTTGCATCCCCGTAGAAAATCAGATTTTCTAATCTCGCACTAAGGGCACCAAAATGACAAATTATTAATCTTTTGTTAAGATTAATTTTGTTATTTAAGAGTTGGCTGGGTTACGAAGAGAATGCACCTATCTACGTTTGTATTGCATTGAAAATTGAGCAGTGGAATCCCTCTTAAATGCTTAATATTTAGCTAAACTAGTTTAGATTGGTTCAGACAACTGATGACTTACTAGGTACTTAGCAGAGAATCAAACCTATACCTGCAAATGTTCTTAAGGCTTACATGCAGTTTCTTTAGTACTTTCTAACATCTGTTTCTCTTATAATAATCCAAAAAATTTCATACAATGCAACATTCCATGCAGCCAATTAAACTTTTGCTGCCTCTCAAACTCCCTAGGGCACAGCTCTGTCTGCACGGGTTTTCAGTAAGGTTTGGCAGCAGGCCATATTTTTTCAATCCTATTCATTTTGGACTGGTGGGGGGTGGTTGTGAAGTGGTGCCACCCCAAATTATCTACCATTATGCTTGATACCAATTGATTGGTGTTTCAGTTTTTGAAAAGATTTTTTTACTCTCATTCTCATAATTGCTATAAAATAGACCATTCAATTGCACCATATCATTACGTATACTCAGTAGTTTTGTCCAGGTTATGTGTTTATGTTTATCTTACATAATTCATAAACTTAAAAATATATTGGGTGGAATTATAGGATTTGTATCTGTGCAACCCAAACTATGAAAAAATCTCGAAAAAAGTAATCCCAACATAACATAAGGAAAGTTATTAACGAATTGACTGTCATAATATCTTATCCTGTATTTTTTTTTTATCAAAACATGAAACCTGTAAACCTTAGAAACAAAGCTATTATCTCTGGAGAGTGCTACTCAAAACAGAATTAAATTACCAATAATGTGATTAAAGATTAATTGCAGTATGGGTGCCTTATCTGCTAGATTTCTTTGTTCTTAATCTATGGTTTATTTATGTGTTCATACCAGTTCCTCAAAAGTGAGAAAACATTTTTTGTTTCTGTAAAGCTTTATGGACTAATAGCTCATCTTAAACAACTTCCAAACACATGTTGTTGTTTTAGGTCTAAGAACAAATGCTGGTCACCGTGTATAACAGAGGAATACAAGACTGTTCCATATAAAGGACCTCTGGAGGCTGAGTCACAGGTAGGAATGTTACTTAACTACAACACCAAACATGAACAGTTGGGACGGTATGGAGAATGCAAATTTATAAAAAAAAAGCAGTAATCCTTACAATTCCTTTGACTTTTATTTTATTGCAGACAATATGAACCCAAAATCTTTAATGTTTTGTCTGGTAAACTTATTTGATTTGTTAAAAAACATCAATTCCTGCATTTCAGGCCTGCAACACATTCCAAACAAAGTTGGGGCGGTGGCAAGTTAGAATAATGTGATATAATTTTAAGCAGGAGATGTCAACAGGTGATTATGATAATGATTCAGAACAATGTTCCTCAAAGAAACATTCAAAGGGATTTGTATATTTCTCCCTCTAAAGTACAATAATATAATTAAACTATTCAAGTAATCTGGAGGAATTTCAGCGTAGGAAGGTTGAAAGTCTGAACTGAAGATCTCCTACCTCATGGGTAGGTTCTCAATTTTTTATTAAGCACTACAATATAGAGTTACATTAACAAATACCACTTCAAACTTTACTGTGCAAAAAAAGCCTTATGTTAACCATGTGCAGAAACGACTGCTCTAGGCTCAGAGGCATCTAGGATGGACCATCACACAACTTTAGGACGGATAATTATTTTCAGTGATTCTTTAAGGAACATTGTTTTAAAACATTTAAATAATTTCTTACACATTTGTTGACCACTGGAGATCCTCTGCCCATCATTGCTCCTCAAAGACTAAGCCTTGTGTGGATGCTACTTTTGAACCAAATCATAATTATAATCACTTGTTAACATCACCTGTATAAATCACATTATAAATTTATTTTTTACATTCATTACTAACTCTAAATTGCCCTGTGCCAACTTTTTTTTATAATGTTTTGTAGGCCTGAAAAGCCTAAATGGATGTTTATTAACAAATATAATACAATAAATAAATGAAGCATAAAATATCCTGATCTCATACCATCCACAATTATATACATTTCAAAATGCATGTAAAGAGCATGTCTTTTCTAATAATTGCATTTTCCATACTGTCCATTCCATTTTTTGATTTGGGGTTGGACATGCTACAAATTTATAATATTATCACAACCTAGAATTCTAGTATTATCAAGTTGGTGTAAGAGGTTGAGATATATGCCTATGTCTACAACTCATTCAGTTAAATGAAATGGATTAAAACTGCAGTGAAACCATGCTTCTAGTAGTAATTATTTATTTAAGTATTACGCACCCATAATATTTTTGGTTATTTTTGTTAAATTTCGGCCATTATCTTTATTTAAATCGATGCTTTGCTGCAGTGAGCAGTAAACATTGAATACGTTCTCACTACTACAACTTTTGGAATCTTAAAATACAACAAACTAGTTACTAGTACATATGGGGCTAGCATTGTTAATTTAAAGGAATCATGAATCTTGGCTCGTGTGTTGATAATATTACATAATTTTCCTCAATAAATAAATGACAAAGTATATTTTTTATTCATTTGGGGAATCTTTACCTACTTTTGGTGGAAATCTGATTTAGGTAATATTTATCAAGACATATAAAAAAACTTTTTTTGTAATTTTATCCATATAAAACATGAACAAATCCAAAATCCCTACATGGAGTGTGTGCACATCCTATTAAGCATCACTGTGGATCAACCGTGTTCCTATTAAATAAAAATGCTGGTGTTTATTTGTATAGACTCTATACAAATAAACACCAGCATTTTGTTTAATACTATAGAGAATCCATGTAGTAGTCAATTGATGCAAATGCAAGTCATTTTGCATGTAAGGCAAGGAAACCCTGTAACAGTGGTAGCTCGGTTCTGGACCACCTCTGAATTTGTGTAGTTTGGTTCTCGGCGCGATTTGACCAAAGCAGTTTGGATCGGTACCCAGCACACTTGCTTATACTTGTATGTGTCAAGCCGCATGACTCGTTTCAGCCGAAAGCCGATTCACTACTCGGTACGCTGTGATGACTTATGGTTATGGTTATGGCTGAGATGGTTATACACTTTATTATACAATAATCTTAATGCTGTTAATGGTGTTATTTGGCCAACTGTAGTCAAGTCAAGTCAAGTCAATTTATTTCTATAGCGCTTTTTACAATACAGAATTGTCACAAAGCAGCTTTACAA
>JAVSBV010005229.1:0-12812 GCA_033117975.1 Parotocinclus spilosoma
TCTCTCTCTCTCTCTCTCTCTCTCTCTCTCTCTCTCTCTCTCTCTCTCTCTCTCTCTCTCTCTCTCTGTATGTGTCTTTTTGCTGTAGTTAGTACTTTACTGAACACACCCACTTGCACTCGAGTTCTCACATGTGGTATACAGTGCTACTATTGATTCAGCCCTGTCAGGCAGAAGAGTCGCATCTCAGACCTCACTTTACGTTCCTCACACCTGGACTAGACACACCACTCAGCCATGGCTCTCTACCACAAGGAATTTGAGCGGGCAGGGAAGACCACAGGCCTCCAGATTTGGAGGATTGAGAAGATGGAACTGGTTCCTGTGCCAGATAGCCTACATGGGAGCTTCTATGTGGGTGATGCCTACCTAATCCTCCGCACTGTCAAGCAGAAGAACAGCTGCTTCTTTGATCTGCACTTTTGGCTTGGTGAGCTAAAGAACATATTGCATGTAGCACATGTAAACCTTATGAGCGAACTTATATGTATCTGCCACAAGCTTAACTACCAGCATGAGGATTGCACTATAGGCAATTCAGAAAAGCAAATTATGTATGGTCTTATAATTTCGATACATATTATTTCTAATGGGAAAATTATTTGCTTGATGATTCTATCCTGGATCACTGATAAGGGAAGCATAGAAAAGTTGGCAGATGGACTTTGTGAAATATGTTATATCAATTGAGGCAAATCATTTACCACATAGATGGCTGTAAATCAAAAGAGCAGGAAGCAAAACGGCTTGTGAGGGATTGTGTGTACAGGCATATTGCCTTCCCCTTTATAGTGAGAGATTTTAACTTAATATTTTTGATCAAATGCTCATTGTGAGAAAATGTGAAAAACTACATATTGATACTATGAAGTTGATACTATGTAATATACTGTATCTATGCTCATGGAGCTTGGGTGGCATGGTGATCCACCACGACAGGGACCAGGGTTACATTTACAGCATTTAGCAGACGCCCTTATCCAGTGCGACTTACAATTAATACAGTCTTACAATCCAAGCAATTGTGAGTTAAAGACCTTGCTCAGGGACCCAACTGTGGCAGATGTGGGATGTGGGACCCAGATGTGGGATTTGAACTCTGGACCTTCTGGTGCATAGTCCAGCACCTTAACCACTAGGCCACCACAGTCCACCATTGGGTTCAAGCCCCAAAGGTGGATTCTGGCTGGGATGGTGGTCGGTCATTCCTTTGGCACTGCAAAAGTGACTCCCACTCAGACCGGTGATGGACTGGTATCCAGTGGTGGGTGTGTTCTATCCTTCACAAATAGATGCCCTGACCAGACATATATATATTCTATATCTATTGTCTATATAAAGCAGATGGGCTCTTGCAGCAGAAGACCTCAGGCTACAGTTTTGCATTATTTTAACTGTTTATTTCAGTTGTGACAATGTTATTGATGACATAATTCTACTCTTAACAGAATCATAACTATTTCGGTTAACATCTAGGCCACCTAAGGAGGATAGGTCCCTTTTTGAGTCTTGGTCCTCCTAAACTTTTAGCGAGTTTTTTGTTTCCACTGTCGCCTTAGGCTTGCTCAGTTTGTGATTGGTCTTTTAAGATAACATAATGTTGTAAAGCTGCTTTGAGACAAACCTCCATTGTAAAATGCACTATATAAATATATATTACTTGACAGTTCGCACAGGTTCAACAAAAGAACAACAGAAGATTGGACCGCACCCTTTATGACCACAGTGTACCATCTTCTGATGGCTACTTCCACCAGGATAACACACCCTGTCACAAAGCTTAAATCATCTTAAACTGGTTTCAGGAACATAACACTGAGGTCACTGTACTCAAATGGCCTCCACAGTCACCAGATCTCAATCTATTGGGATGTGATGAAACGGGAAATTTTCATCATAGATGCGTAGCTGAAAAAATTGCAGCAACTGTGTGATGTTGAAGTTATCATGCCAAAATGGTCCAGAATCTCTAAGAAATGTTTCCAACACCTTGTTGAATCTATGCCACACATAAATAAATCAGTTCTAAAGGCGAATGGGGTTGAAGTGAGTAATAACATGGTGTATCTAATATGGAACCTAAGTGGTATCTATCACAGCATATCAAATTGTAATATATTCCCAAATTGTATCTAAATGGCCTGGGTTCAGTACATCAACACTACCAGTTGTAATAAACTTCATAAAAATTATAGTAATATAATCAGAAAAGTCCAAAGGATGTTGATGTTACTAATATGTTGCTTAGGCTCTTGTATTTTGTCTTTCACTAAAGTGCATCCATTAAGAATCATTGACCACTAAGGATGTTAATGTACTCTTAATGGGTTTGTGGCCTGTGATGTCTTCTGCCAAGGATAGGATTTACACCAACTTAGTTTTCCATGTAACAGGAGGAAATACACAACAAGGCCTTTTATAGAATATCTTGAGATCAAAGCGCTTTTGTTTGTTTTGTTTTAACTTTGCTGACTATAAGGTGTAAAACTTAAGTGAGAATTAACACTGTGGGTGCAAATGGGTGAAAACTAAAGCCTCAACTTGGTTTATTGATGGTGCATTGAATGTTACTATATTAGTGTGTGTGTCTATGTGAGGGCTGAATGTCGCAACAAGGATAGAAAAAGCTTACAGTTTTAGCCTAACATCGCTTTTTTTAGTTACATTCTTTTTATAAACTAATGTGAAAAATAATGTGTTTTAGATTACTGAGATTAAGGTTGGGTTTAGGTGGTGGTGAAGCATTCATTAACTACAATAGTATTATGACAGTGGTAGGTCCCCAAAAATGATAGAAACACTCAATGTGTGTGTATATGTCCAGGTAAGGAGTGCACTCAAGACGAGAGTACAGCTGCAGCCATCTTCACAATTCAGATGGATGACTATCTAGGTGGTAAACCTGTTCAGTACCGTGAACTCCAGGGCTGTGAATCCACCGCTTTTACTAGTTACTTCAAAGGAGGGATCACATACAAAGTAAGCCTTACCTTCAATATGTTATTCGACATTCAATATGTTACTTTTAACACCCACTAACTAAAAGCATATTATTTTCTGTAAAAACTAAAACATATTATTTTCTGTGTAGCCTTGCTTGGTCTTCTTGGTCTTTTTTTTATTACATTCGGGTGGAGTACATAAGTCCAATGCTAAAGTAAAACCCAGATACTGCTATTTTACTCCCAAAAAATAAGTCTTCTCTTTCAAATTAGTTTCTACTTGATTAAAACTACAAAAGTATTTTAGAGAGTCGTTCAGTATTCCACTCCACTGTTTATGTATGAACAATTCAGAAATTATCAATGTGTTACATGTGATTATTGCACTATGCAGCCAGCCATTGTCACCTTCATTTGCAGTTGTGTCATGACAAGAAACCTGGACTGATACTTATATTCTTTAGCAGTGTATCCATGTTCTGTTTGGTGTACGATGGCAATCGGGTTTGAGTATGGGGGCCTTGTGGTGAGTGCTCAAATCCTGCCCTTTCTGTGGAGAGACACACAAATGCTGGTGTGGTGGTCTGGGTTGTCACCACATTTTACCGTCGGACACCCCCAGTAGTGGTACAAGGGACACTAAAAGATTAGTGATATGTGAAGGATGTCCAGCTGCCATATATGTTGGCACTCGTGGCAGGGCTTCCTACTGGTACTTTTAGTGAGATAATACATTTTTATCACCAATCGAGTATGTGTATAAGATTGGGCGGCCGGGTGGCATAAGGCTCCACCATCACCTGCAATACAATTAATTTTTCTTCTGCTAAGTAAGGAGCAAGGCCAGACATTTTATAAATGCCAAATTAAAAAATGACAAATAAAAATGTAGTGGAGTGAAATTTTAAAAAGGTATCCATTAATAGAAGTTTTTAAGTAAAACAGAAATACTTTAAAATGGTTCTACAGTACAGTACTGGAGTGACTATATTTTTTGTTACTGCCCACCAATGCTAATAATGCTTGCCTGTTCATGGGTGAAGTTTGCCGGTCCAAGAACAGCAAAGTGTCTGCTTTGCTCACAAAATGTTCCTTTCACACAACACAGCTCAAACTGTGTACTGAGATGTGTACAAGCTTTTATCCTCTTGCGGGCAGGGCTGACTCAGAATAAAGAGAGGTCTGGGTGTAATAGGGAAGGGAAGAGAACTTCAAGGTTTATTTTTAATATGTCTGCAGGCCGGAGGTGTGGTGTCAGGGTTCCAGCACGTGATCACAAACGATCTCAGTGCCCAGCGACTCTTCCACATCAAGGGCCGCCGTGTGGTCAGGGCCATGGAAGTTCCTCTGCAGTGGAGCAGCTTCAACAAGGGTGATTGCTTCATTGTGGACCTGGGTGCGGTAAGGCCCCCTAAGATGTTATCATACATATCTTTAAATATATATATATATATACACTTAGAGATATTATACTTATTCTATACTATAATATATATAAACATAAACATTACGTTACACTGCATAAACATAAAATACATATGCAGGTCTTTTGCATAGTATATGCGGCTTATCACTAATCATTAATGTCCAGAGAACACCATCAGATATTTCAGTTATGTACACTTCATTGTTTTCCTACATTCAGTCAACAGTCCTTTGATCAAACAGGATCTCGTGTGTTGAACATGCACACAGTATTATCACTGTATGCAGAGTGGGCGTAATTACTATTTGGATTAGTTTAAAGCAACAACTGTTAGTATCTCCTTGAAAAAAATATGGACTAATCCTCCTGAAATTCAAAGTATTATGTTTTTAATTTTTTAATGGTCCTAACAACAAAATGAATCGCCAGACAATTAGCAAGAACTAAGAAAATGCACTTCTGAGACCTGTGGCACTATTTGTTTGTCACAGTGAACTTTCTAACCTTTGGGGAGGGGAAACAGGGAAATTCTTCTGAAACACAAACATAAAACCATATTATATTTACATGTTAATCTTTACATCATAAAATATTTACATGTTTGATATAAAACTCAAACTAACATGTTTGGCTTTTCAAAATCTTTTAAAATATATCTTTAGTTTTGTTGTTGTTGTTTCTTAAAGGATTAGTTGATAGGTTCTAAACTGCCACACCTTGTTTAGCCAGTTACAAGACTACAAAACCTCTTATAGAACTGGGAGTAACTGACAGAGCTACAGTCTTATGAGTTAAAAGGCACAATATTAAAAAAGTACGCTACGAAAAAGGCAAAATATGATGCAGGGTTGTTGTCAGAATGTACGTAGCTAGTCTTAAATAAACCTGCTGCTATTCTAAAGTTTCAAGACCCTAAATTCACAGCAAATCCAATGTATCTATTCCATTATCAGCTATTAAGAAAATTGGTCAGTGCTTTAATACAACAGGTGATGTTGCCAGAAGAAAGTTGCTAGAAGTCCCAAAGTATCTTCAAGCAAATTCAAACTGCTGAAATAGAGACCATCAGTTTGGTCCTTAAAGAGAGGGAAAAAAGCCTTCACAAAATGACAGTAAAATTCAAGAACAATACCCAGCCGTGTCTAATACACGTTCTGTATCTAGACAAAATGTTTAAATCCAGTGCATTTTCAGAGCAGAGGAAATTCAGAGAGGATTTTCAAATTGCCTTGTATAGTGGAGGTCCAGTAAGGTGTCTTCCAAAGATCTGGTGAGAAATACAACAGTGAATGCATCTCTAATACAATTAAGCATGGAGTTACAGGTGTCATGGTGTGGAAAACCTTTTCATAAAATGGTTGCTTCACCGTGAAAATTAAATTAATGCTGTGGGAGTATATTACAGAGAGGCTTCACAACTTCCCACAAATTGGTTTCTAAACAGGAACGATCATGTTATATTTCAGCAATACAATACTTTGCTCATGCTTGCCAAGGCGATCAAGATCAAGAAGTCCATCTCATGTTGTGGCCTGGTCAGAGTCCACATTTAAACCATATAGAGAATATTTGGTCTCACATTAAATGCAGACTAAATGGGAAACATTTTTTAAAAACTCATCATCTATTTCAAGCCATTATTTCTGCTTCTGTAAAAAGCTGTTCAAGACAAGAACACTCAGAAAATCAGAGAGAAACATTATCCCTTACCAAATTACGTTATTACGTTATATCTATTTGTTTAATTCTTTGCCAATCCAGTCTAGTCAGTGGTGATAATGTACCACTGTCATGATAAAACTCAAAAGAAAAAGCTTTTGGGCATGATCGTAGGTGTATTGTGCATATATTATTTTATTGTTATATTGTTTCATTATGCGCTATGTATATTATATCAGTCGGTTGCAATTTAAGGACACACCCTCTGTCATGCCGCAACTGATGAGATGTGCCAAAACTGTTTTTACCTCAGTGGCTATATAGTTTCACATTATTTTCAATGATTTCATATCTTTATATTTCACTTCTTCCATATATATATATTGGTTGTTATTATTATATTATGTTCCTTTGTTTTATTTACGTTTTTAATCATTAATTACACACAAATATATGCATAAAAATCATTTGGGGGTAAGGAACAGATAAATTCAAACTTAAATTCAAATGACGTTTGCAACTGAGGTTCCACTGGACTGTACTGGGCAACACCAGTCAGACTTTTTCACCATACTGGTCAGAAATGAGAAAATATATCTCAAAAATATTGAATGACTGTGGTGTGTGACAAGCCTTTTTCCAAGCCAAACACAGAATCTTTTAATATGTGCACATTTGCAAAAGTATGTACTTTATGTACATTTGCAAAATGTTAGTTAAACAAACAGCTAACTGCAAATCTTTTTTCTACTTCTGCATGACATTCTCACACTCTCTAGACTATCTACCAGTGGTGTGGCTCTATGTGCAACAAATTTGAACGACTGAAGGCAGCTCAGGTGGCTGCAGGTATTCGCGATAATGAGCGCAATGGCAGAGCTCAACTGGTAATTGTGGAAGAGGGACAGGAACCCAATGAGCTGACTGAGGTATGAGTCAAACTATAGAAACCAAAGATAGAACTCTAACAGAAGCTAGTTCTGACATTCTGAAATTAATGTGTAAAACTGATTTTTATCCATGCCTGGAACTTAGTGCACATTTTATTGTCTACTTTGTAAAAGGATATACATTTCTGTACATTTCTAACCAATACAGGTTCTAGGTCAGAAGATAGCTCTACCAGAAGGAGATGATAATGATGACATTGCAGCTGATATATCTAACAGGAAAATGGCAAAACTGTACATGGTGAGAAAGTACATGGCTACAATATACACTTGGGTGCCAGTGAAATATATGAACACAATTGACAAATGACACTTCTTAGGCCTCACCTACTTAAATGGTTCCATAGTCAGCACGATATTGCTTATATAAAAGGTGGCTCAATGTTACTTTTCATACTATTGTATTTGTGTGTTTTTGAAAAAGGCAACATTGTGGTATAAGTGGTTAGCACGGTCACTGCACAGCTGCAGATGTCCATAGTTTAGTTCCTGACCCTGGATTATATCTGTGTGGATTTTCAGTGGGTACTCCAGTTTACTTCCATGGTGGCTGTAGAACTCAAGATATCTTTAATGCCTCAGACTCAGACTTCTGTCAGTCCTGGACATTAGTTACGGACAGTTCAGTCTTTATGGATGGACAGATATATAGTTAGACAGACAGACAGACCGACAGACATACAAATAGATAAATAAATAGATAAATAGATATTTTATCTCTCTTTTACTTTATATATTTAACTTATTTAATCACTTACTGAAACATCTAAACATCTTAGACTTGCTCAATTAGGGCTTTGGGCCTAGATAATTATAAAGTTCCTATATACATATATTTGAATTTGGTTTTGTTATTTGTGGCTGCTGGAGCTTACAAGGACATTAATTTACATCTATTTAATCGACACATAGAGGGATTATAATGACTGAGCCACCACTAAACGACGTTGTTCAGATTTTCTGACATTTTTGGCATAATAATTTTACACTACAATAAAACATTTTGGTGAGTGAGACTGTAGAACTGTGCATTTTGTTTTGTACTGGCATCCCAATATACACAAACAAATGCACAAATAAACCAAAGGCTGTTGTTTTGTAGGTATCTGATGCCACCGGAAAAATGAATGTGTCTCTTGTATCTGAGGAGAATCCGTTCTCTCAAAGTCACCTGTTGTCTGATGAGTGCTTCATTTTAGATCATGGCAAAAGCAAGATGATCTTTGTGTGGAAAGGTAGATACAGCTTAAAGTTAAACTTCACTGAATTAATAGACTACTCCAGTGTTGTATGGATTGTCTACTCTATTGTTGGACAGTTGTCCTGTAAATATGTGTTTAGGTGGTTAATAACACTGTTCTGTTTTGTTCTGAACACTGGTTTCTCCTTTGACACATTATAAATGTGTTTCTGAGCAAAACGTTTTATTTTTACTCAGCAAAGGAAACCTTGGTAAAATGATCAACCATTGTAGCCACACACGCTACGGATGTGGTTGTGATATATTAGTTTGAAAAAGGCTGATGTATACCTTTAATTCAGAACCCTTATTTAGAAATAGTGCATTTAATACTTTTGATTCAAGCTGATTTCACAACAAAACATGTACATAAATATTCTCATCTAATTTGTATGTCTGATTTGTACATGCAAAAGATTACATGTTTATTATCTGTGGTCTAACTGTTTCCACCTCTTTCCCACTCACTTTGTTGCACAAAAAAACTTCATGACTCACTTAGGCCGCAATGCAAACCCCAGTGAAAGAAAAGAGGCTATGAGGACAGCAGAGGGCTTTATTAAACAGATGGGCTATCCTGCAAACACACAGGTTCACAGCTTTTGATAATAAATGTGTTGTTCTGTTCTGTGCAATTACTGTGATATTGCAATGTATTATAATAGCATAAACCTGTCCTGGATAAACCATGCCATAATTAACCTTTAATATGCTATTTAATAATCACAGCTATTTAACCTGGTACATAGATTCAAGTCCTTCCTGAGGGAGGAGAGACAGTTATCTTTAAGCAATTCTTTATGGATTGGAAGGACAAGGACCAGAGTGAGGGACTGGGCAGGGTCTTTGTCACTGAACAGATTGCTAGGATCCAGCAGGTGGACTTCGATGCCTCCCGGCTTCATGAATCTAGCCAAATGGCAGCCCAGTACAACATGGTGGATGACGGCACAGGAGAAACACAGGTGAGTTATAGCATGATAACAATGATAGATTCTAGATGTTATATTCAGACATTTTCTGGGTGAACATGTCTGTAGTCCTTTTTCCATCCATAGCCTGGGAAATATTATATATAAATATACTTCAATCTATTATATATTATAACCTATAATATTATAATTTATTATATTTACTCTAGTCGTGGTCAAAACTTTTGAGAATGGCATAAATGTTGGTTTTCACAATGGTATGGTATAATGAAGTACTACGGTAAGCGTTTCATGCATAAAAAAAACCCATTTAATTTGACAAATACATCTAATTTAAGCAAAAACTTTATATTTACAGTGTTATAGTATAGTTACCTTCTTCTTCAAGACTTCTGTAATTCACCTCGGCATGGTTTTGTTTCTAGGCAAACTCTGGAATAATGGCAACCCATTGGTTGCCTAATCAATGCTTACAGTTGATCACAGTTTCTGGGTTTTTGTTTGTCCAACCTTTACACCCTAAGTGAAAATTGTGCCCAAAGTGTCAATATTTTGTGTGGCCACTGTAATTTTCCAGCTCTGTCTTAATTCTCTTGGGCATGCAGTTTACTAGAGCTTCACAGGTTGCCACTGGAATCCTCTTCCACTCCTCCATTACAATAACATGGAGCTGGTGGATGTTAGAGAACTTGTGCTCCTCCACCCTCTGTTTGAAAATACCCCACAAATGCTGAATAGGGCTTAGGCCTGGAGATATGCTTTACCAATTTAGCACCTTTACCCTCAGTTTCTTAAGCAAGGCAGTGGTCATCGTGGAGGTGTTTGGGGTCATTATCATGTTGGAATACTGACCTGTGTAAGTTAGATGAACATCAATTACACAAAACGCAAAAAACAAACAAAGAAACATCAACTGCATCCTTATTTATTGTAGTCTGACTTTCATGTTACATCAAAATATGCTTATTGGGATGGGGTTTTACATAGAACATTCTGACAGTGGACTAGGAACTTCCAACTTCTCATATAGTCAAGGAAATGTGTCTTTTGTTCCCTATATTAATTTCAAATACACCAACTGATCAGGCTTGTCTTAGTATTTTGTATTATCACTTGTTCAGAACTGGTTGTAATGCAGATAACTGGTTGGGTCTGAAAAAACCCCCCACATGAATAGTTCTTAAAAATGTAGATAATTTATATGTAAGATATTTAGAAAAGGACCTCATACAGCATACCTTTCTATTCTAATCAGAAGAACAATCTGTTTGTGTGAATTCAGTGCAGGGCAGACAAAAACCCACAAAAATGATTTATTACAAGTTCTTTATTACGAATAGACATCTTGGAAAACAGCACACACGGGGTGGGAGTAAAGAATGTAAACAAAGTGGGTAGGTGACTAAACTAACAAAGACAGAATGTAAACAGTGCGAGCAGGTGGCTAAGCTAATACTCAGATGGTACAAACGGTAACAGAGAGCCAGAACTAATACTAACAGAGATGCTAAAATGCAGTGCTAATACAAACAGGCATTGTGCAAAGAGTAACAAGGCACTATAGAGGCTAACTGACCATACTAATTTGAAAAGCAAATATTTCCTTTCAGACACTTTTGAACCAAACAATTCTAGGCTACTAATTTGGGAGTAACTACACCCATTGGCTATTCGCAAAACTACATTAATTCCAGGACCGTTTCTGGTTTGCATTTGCACCACCAGTAGGAACGCTGTGTGAAACTGAAGTGACGCAAGCTGTGCACATTTTGCTCATCTTCTCTGTTGTATGTCGTCTCAGTAAAGCCTGGACGCCACTGTCAGTCAGTCAACTGTCAACTTAGGAACTTCTCTGTACACTTGCATCTGGACCATTCATCTACTTACATCACTCAGGGTTTCTAAGCATTTAGAAAAGTACCTACCCTAAAGTGGGGTTTGCATGATTAGTATTTTGTATCGGTCAAATAGTCATTAAAGAAACTAGTCAACTAGTTGGTGCGTCATGTTTTCCATAGCTGAAGCATTTTTTTTTTTTAGATTTGAGCAGTTTGATAAAAATTGACAACAGCAAAGTATGTGTCAGATCGTATTTGAAATAACAGACAAACACATGCTTCCTTCCTTCCTTCCTTCCTTCCTCCCTTCCTTCCTTCAGTGCTTTCTTTGGCTACGCGTTTAAAGACAACAATAAATAAATGTGCAAAATACTACAACAGTGCAGTGCCCAAATTGAGCCTACCTCTCATATTTGGAGCACATCTCCACATATGTTGGGAGCAGAAAGGTTTACAAATGAAAAAGATAACTGGCAGTTATGACAATGTAAATATTTTTTATTGATATCGATTTTCTGTTTTAAAGTCTACTGTTTTAAGTGTTGCAGTATGACCACTGTTGTATTTATGCGTTCTGATGATTAATGGCGGCATGCTTCTCTTGCCTGATGTCTAACAAATTAAGGACTGTAGTGCAGATTACTGTAGAATGAGATTTACCTTTTCTGAAGTAACTCCAGACTACCAAAGTTTGATTAGTAGAGAGTTTTTAAGAAGAGCTGCTTTTTTTACTGTCTTTTTGAATGCTTGGTAGTGTCTTTTTCTCCTTCCAGGACTTCGACCAAAACATCTCATTGCAATTAGTGGACCAGTTGTAGTCCACACTCATTGCAACTAGTGGGACTGTGGTCACTTAGCAGTTAAGGTAACCCTGATGGTCCAGGGTTCATATCCCATAGCTGCCACAGTTGGGTCCTTAAGCAAGACCCTTGAGTCACGATTGCTTGAATTTCAAGTCTGTATCAGTTGTTAGTCGCTCTGGATAAAGGCGTAAATGCTGTAAATGTAAATGTAAATGTAGTGGATGTCCAAGTTCACTAGTCTATGCAACCCCTAACACGAAGTAGGAGCTACAAAAGAAAAGACCTTCAGACATGCAGAAATAGGGCCACTTTCTCCAACAGTTCTAAGAACTTTGAAAAAGCACCTCTACTTGTTGTTTCTCAGTGTTTCTAATACGAGTATAAAATGGTATATATTAAAATAGTTAATGATTTAGTAATGATAAATCGGTTCACTGTTTTTCAGATTTGGAGAGTTGAGACTGGTAATAAGACCGAGAGCAGAGTCCCTGTAGACCCAGAGACATACGGACAATTCTATGGAGGAGACTGCTATATAATTTTATACACATACAATAGAGGACAAATGATCTATACCTGGTAAAAATTTATCTAACGCATCTAACATCTTTGTGATACAATCCAGTTCATGTGATGGAAACTGTGGCTACTTCTTGTTAGTCGCACAGGCTTCTTTTAATTACTCTGTATTTAGGCAGGGCTCCAGCAGTACAATAGATGAGGTGACTGCATCAGCCTTCCTCACTGTGGAACTGGACAAGTCGTTGGGAGGAAATGCTGTTCAGGTAAATTGCTGAAGACACACTGGGACAATTTATTTTATTTATATTTAAATAAGGACCTGGTCTGAATCTTTTAGATAAAGTCAGTCTATAGCACTGCTGACAATGAAATGTGGGCAGCACAGTTGCTTGGTGGGTAGCACCGCTGCCTCACAATAAGAAAGTCCCGGGTTCAATCCCAGGGTGGAGAGACCTGGGTCCTTTCTGTGTGGAGTCTGCATGTCCTCCCCGTGTCTGCGT
>JAVSBV010005240.1:0-12812 GCA_033117975.1 Parotocinclus spilosoma
CCAGACACCTTCACCACACCCCTGTCTCTGCCCGGACCATTTCCAGGTGCTTAGCAGAAGGAAATTTGTTGCCACAGTGCCCATTACGTGTTTGCCATTGACAGCCAGATGTTAATTTATTTGCAGGGGTGTTGTGAATAAGAAACTTTTACAGAGTCTGCTACAGATTGAAAAAGTGTCGTCTTTAATGATGAATCCAGCTTCTGTTTGGAATCTGATGATGGTCGGGTTTGATGGTATGGGGACCTCATATGACAATCAGTCACCCCAAGTAGTGATGCAAGGGACACGAACAGCTCAGGTATATGTGCAGGACATCCTGTGTTTCCTAGAGCCTTCTTGCAGAGTTACAGTTTTGTTAAATAAATTAATCCCAAATCATGTCCATACTGTATATGATCATTACATTAATGCATATAAAGTTACAACTCCCTCTTTTTTGTTGTTTCTTGTTGTTTTTTTTGTTTTGGTTGGTGAGTATATACTAAAACTATATTATCTATTATCTCTGACTTGTCTAACAGAATCCTTTCTCTTATGCACATTCCCTTTTTTAATTATCTTCTCATCAAAATGCCTCCATGATCTCCTACTCCATTCCGCATTTCCTTTTGAGTCCCATCACAGGAACACATTCTCATGCCTGGTACAATATCATACGTCCTCCTGACAGTGTCATTTTTACACAGAGGGCCTCCAGCCAAGATCAAATGGAGATGAGTCTCCCTGCAGAAAGTAAAGAAAATAAACAGAAGCCAGATGAATAGATTTTGGAGGCAGAAGGCAGCAGAGTGACGGATATTTAACACCCTTCATTTTACATCTACACCTCTGACTCAGGACAGGAATTATACGGCAGCCCCAAAAGGTCACACCTTACCCGACTGTAGCAGAACACTAATCATCCCGGCCGGTCCATTTCCCGTCCTGACACTCGCTCGTTTGTTAGCAGCTGTCTGAGCGCCGAGGAGCCACGGGTGCCGTTCGGTTTCTTGTTGGCGCCGAACGTGAGCGTGTAGTTTCAGGGGTGCTTCATCAACATCGGCCGTCCATCCAGCTGTACAGAAGGACACACTTTATGTAAAATTTATTTGTTCTAGCTTGTAAATGTGACTCAGAGCTCTCCAAAGTCTCGCCTCGTCCTTCACAGCAGCTCTGAAAAGTGCCGGCCTTCATAAATAACGCAGGTTTCAAATCTTTCATAAAACACACAGTCTCTGCTGAGATGAGGAGAAAAAAATGAGACGCTCCTCTCAGACGCGAGAATGCCGATACGGGGCGCATTCAAATTTTAGTAAGTGCCTTTGCTCATACAATTTTTCACTTAGCTCAGAGAAGTCAGCCAGGCTAGACTCTGCGAGTGATGGAAGTCTGTGTATGATTATTATATTTAAAGAAAATACATTTTAAATTGCACTGGCTCGACCATAAACAAAGCAACTGTGTTTTCTAAAATGATCAAATGAAAAGAAGTTTTACATTTCTTGATGTTTTAAATCGGTGAAGAAACAGCATTCTACGTATCTCAGGTAACTCAGGTCAATTGGTGTCTCAAAACTGTGTTGCTCAGCAGTGCAGAATCTTAGAACCACATCCAATTCCTCAGTGATGTCAGAGAGTTACTGATGTTCTCCAGAACTCACAACACATAGTGTAGTATAATTATTTGTTTTGTTTTTACTACTAGTTTTACAAATTCTTATGATTTTATTGTTCGTTCATTCAATCATTCTTATGATTTTATCACTCTCGGTTCTTATTTAATCTCAAATGAATGAAAATGTTTAAATGCAGGTTGAAAGCTCCTTGTTTATACACACAGCTGCTGCTTCACGCTGAAAATTTGGCTCTTTTTTTGGTCTGGTTTGTGTTGATTTTCTTGATTTTGCTGGTAAGAGCACTTTAGTCTCTGATTGAGGGTTAGGACGGAACTGCCTTTGATCCTCTGTGCCCAATGTGGCATGTGAGAGCAGTGCAGCTTTGGTAACCTCTTCCAGATTTCCTTTTTATGCGACTTCTTGAACTTTGCTGAATTGGTTGTAAAAAACAGATAAAATCAGATGTAAAAAAAACAGATAAAATCAAGCTTTTCAAAGTTTAAAGATCTGATCAAAATTAGGTAGGTGCGAAACAAGACAATCTTTGATTAAGGAGATGGGACAGAAACGCATTGGCTGGGTCACCGTCTGGTTCTTCCTTTTCTAGCTATGCTGCTATAACTAGTGCTGCTGGAGTTTCATGTTGCACCTGGCATCCATGGTTGTTAATAGTCTATATGCTCTTAACAGGAACCTAACTACATTTTCTCCTTTCTCTCCCAGCTTGTATTCTGGTTACCAGTTCCAGCCTCACACACTAAGCTGTTCCTCCAATGCATCCTCTGGTTGGCTGGCAAAGACATGCCACCAAGGTATTTTTTCCCACCGAGGATGTAGGGTCCCTTAAGTTTCTTTTAACTATTACTAGATATTTATTTGACTAAATCAGTTTAATTCTTACTTCTATCATCTAAGCCTTTACAAGGAGATCAGAACCACTTGGTTCTACCAGGGTTTCTTCTTTGTAACGTTTAAAGAATTTTTTTGATATCTATCTATCTATCCTGACCTATCTTCCTAATTCAATTTCCTCCAGATTAGAGCTGCCTGAAGTGTAGCGCTAGCTGCATGAGTTTTGCCTTGCTGCTGTCACCCTAGGCTTGCTTAAGTTGGTAATGGCCTTAGATATTAGGAGATAATCTAAAAATCGCAACGCTCTATTGCAAAATACTATATACACTGCTCATAAAATAGTTCACCATGTTATATTTCATTTTAAAATATTCCCTAAATATTATGAGCAGCATATATAAATCTGACTTCACTTGACTTTAGGCCAATCCCAAATTGAGCAAGCCTTAGGGGTACAGAGGCAAGGAAAAAAGCATGAAAAGCATTTTAACATACAAGTTGTTTGGACAAAATACGGCATTTTAAAAGAAGTACCTCAAATAATTCGCTTTTTACAATAGTAGTACCAACAAATAACTTTTTTGTAGATGTGTAAGAGATAAAATACAGAATATGGGTTTGTTCTGTTTGAGGGTAAAATCATACATTTTAACAGTAACGAGTCAAACTTAGATCTTTTTAAAAGTAATTTGAAAAAAGGTGAAAAAGATCAAAAAGTGAAAGCCAGAAAGTTTAAAATAGGTCCAAGAGGGACAAACTGGGTTTCTGTGGTAACCTAAAAAATTAATTATGTTTGAAAAGTGGAAAGAAGGGTGAGGGTGGAATCAGAGTTTTTAAAACGGACAAAATTCAACATTATAAAATGTGTACGAGAGAGAAAAGATCTCAACTCCTTTGTTACTTCAAAACATTTTGTGGCACAATAAGCCACAACAATGTGTTGGTTAAATAAATCTAAGCATTTTAAATGTTGTGAGCAAAAGCTGGGCTTTTTAGAGAAAGTCAAAAGGACAAAATCATGTACTCAACAAAGCACTTTAATAAAAGCTATAGAGACAACTTCTAAAACTAGTAGTGGAAACAAGCCCAGAACAGTGTAAATAAAAACGTAGCTGCTTTTTATATCACTTTTTAATTTACTCATCTTACAAAATAGTACAGACTTAGACATAACTTGCACCCCTACTCCTGGAATGCCAATTAAAATGATTCTTTTTTAAAATGTAATGGCTCAATTAGCGCCCCAGATGAGAACCAAGCCGAGTTCAGTGAGTTATTTTCTGTTTTTTAGCGTTACTGCAGCGGCTGAAGCTTAGGTCTGTTCATCACTTGTGGCCTCGCCGTCTCTATCTGTCCTGACCCATCCTCCAAATTCAATTTCCTCCTAATAGTAAGCAGTCCTGGGTCCTGGCTTCCTAACGAGTGCCGTCTGAAATGTAGCTGGAGGGCAGAGATAACACAGCAATGGACGGTGCGAACGGGTTATTACCCAAACACCTCCATTTACCAGAGAAAGATGAGACGTGATAATTAGACTTTGATTGAGACGTCTGAGGGACGAGGCCTCGCAATGGGAAAAAGGTCCTGTTCCATGTGCCATTGTTGAAAGACCACAAAAGTCCAACTCGGCTTACCACTTTGTTTTAGACTGTTAGTAAATGGGACTTTTTTAAGGTTAGTTAGTTTGTGGGTTGATCCATGATCTACATTTACATTTACGGCATTTAGCAGACGCTCTTATCCAGAGCGACTTACAACTTATACAGTCTTACAATCCAAGCAATTATGGGTTAAGGGCCTTACTCAATGGGCCCAACTGTGGCAGGTTGGCAGAGGTGGGATTTGAAGGCCAGTACTTTAACCGCTAGGCTACTACAGGCTCAAAAAAGCAATCTATACACCAGCAAAGACGATGCCTGAAGTGAATTCATTTTCCAAAAAGCCCAATCATTGCATGAGACATGAGAAAGTCCTCTAAACACACTTTATATACCTAAATATCTAAATACTCAATTATATAGTGTAAAAAAGCTGTAAGAAGCACCGATTGTACCTTTGTTGCATTCCACTGATGATTCTCAAAAAAGCAAAATATTCTTTTATTTCCCCACTTAACCCAGGATTTAATATATGCAGGAGGTTTCACCACTGACAGACGACAAGTCCATCTCAGGGTTTCATGAACACACTCCAGATTTAAACCCGCGTCCTCAGAAACCACCAAAGCTGCATTCCATTTAGCTTCTTAACCCTTCAAAGGTCCAGATTTATTTAAGTCTTTTTGTTGATTCTGTCGTGTTGCTGCTAGAGAAGGCTGGATTCAGTTTGCATGCGGGATGTGGGTAGTGCCTTTAGGGAACGCTACATCAGACTGGTACCTCTCTAGGATGCACTTTTGCCCAGTGAATCCTGGGTTAGGCTCTGGACTTGCCCCTATAAACGATAAACAGAACAAAAAAATGCTTTGATGCTCGAGTGGTGCTGCAATCTAAGTGAGGCCATCACATGGAGAAATGAGAAGGGAAAATATCATGTTACAAGGACAACCTCTGCTCAGCCCTGAGATGGACTGCCTACACATCCAGATCAGAAGTGCACCGTGTCTTCTGTGGATAATCTCTGGAGACGTCACGACCCAGACCATGACAAGCAGGGTTAAACATGGGAATAAAACGAAATAAATAAAGCCGATAGTTACAGAATTTCTTCAGGGACAAACCTAAATATGGCACACTTTGCCTGTGAATGAGAGAGTTATGTTAAGACTTTAATTAGTGCTGCTTAATTAACATTTATTAATCGCTCAAATTATTGAATGTGAAACTTTGTATGTGCTTTTACTCCAGTAGAGGATGTTTGCATTTTTAACAAATCTCTGTCACACACACACACACACACACACACAAACACACCAGGATGAACAATTACAGAGACTGTTGCTCTTCTGCTCTGATCTGCTGTCGCTGATGGATATCACGTTCTGATCTGCTTTGATCAGATGTTCGCTGTTTTCATTCGCACATCTGGTTTGGATTTGGCCCTCAGACGGCATCACCTCTCAGCAATCTGTGTCTGTTCGTAAATCCTCCATGTGCTGGAAATGAAGAACAAGCGGCAGGTGTTGACAAATGTTTCACGAGTGCTGAGAGAAGAAAACGTAAAACACTCCGGAACATCCTGTAAAAGTCACGAGCAAATAAACACTCGTACCGTCAGCGCTGGAAACGGCAGCCAGGACGTCTTCATTCCGCGGTGAAGCCTGAGGAATCAGGACTGGACTGATCCTGAGATATCTGCAGTCACCAGGCCATTACTACTTTGATTCATGCATTCATCCAAGATTACAATAATGCTATCTGAATTGCAGAAAATATTTATAATATAGTTCAGAACATAAACAATTTTAGGGTGCCAACATTTTTTGCACCAAGTCTCTAGCACAGATTGTTCAGCGCTGTAGATGTCGGAGCGAAAGCCAGGTTATTAGTGCAGCTAGCACGCGCCGTCCTGTCCGCTCTCTGGTGTAAATGGATTGGTGCAGGATCGCTGACCCCGAGACCGACTCCGGGATTCTGCAAATCCAGCGGGGAAGAAGCCGGAGGCCGTGATCTGGAAAATCTGCGGATGAGCCGAGAGGAAAAGACGGATTGTGTGCGACGGGGAGAAACCGAAACAAGATATGCCGCCACTAATAAACGCTCAGAATGAGATTGTTTTGGAATATTTTCTATCTACAGTTTGAAAATATAAAAAAAAAAATATTTGAACACAATTTTATTTACAGAGAACCTTCAAACAATCTCTGTCACACTTTTATGTCACTTGCAACCTGGGCCAGTTTAGAGCAACCAATTAACCTGGCAAATATCTTTGGAAGGTCAGAGAAGCTGGATTAACCCCATACAGACATGAGGAGAACAAACAAGCTCTACACAGATGGAGAGCAAATGGACCTCTGAAACTATGAGGTGGCCATGCCAACCACTTGTGCCACTTTGCCAGCGCTTTTAATGGCAATTAACGGCAACACAAACCAAACAATAACGTTAGTTACACTCCGTTGGCTTTTTATGGTTTCCCTAGTGGCCGCAATAAGAACTTCAAGATTGCCCAAACTCCCTTAGTCTTTGATCAACTTTAAGAGAATTCACAAAAAAGAAGACTGATTTTTTTAGCATCATAAACAGGTGGAGTAATGTAAAGGTTCAAACCCTTAAGCTTTAATGAAACAAAGGGTGAGCCAAATTGATTTTATCCTGACACACATTGTGGTGAAGGTTGGAGAGGGTAAACAATTACATCTGGATATTTAGAGAACTGTGGTAGCCTAGTGGTTAAGGAACTGGACTCTGGACCAGAAGGTCCACGGTTCAAATCTCGCCTCTGCCAAGTTGCCACAGTGGGGTCCTTGAGCAAGGCCCTTAACCCACAATTGTTCGTCTTGGTCCTCCCAAGGTTTCTTCCTACCATGTTAGGGAGTTTTCCCTTGCCACTGTCTCGCTAGGCTTGCTAAACTTGGGATTGGCCCTTTAGGACTGTGTAATATTGTGAAGCTGCTGTGAGACAATGCTCCATTGTAAATGGCGCTATTTAAATAAATGAACTTGAACTTGAACTTGAATGGCTTGGATTGTAAGACTGTATCAGTTGTAAGTCGCTCTGGATAAGGGCGTCTGCTAAATGCTGTAAATGTAAATGTAAAAAAAATGTCAATGTGGAGAAGAAGTTCTTTTTCTCAAATCTATGGCACATTTATCGAAAACAAATTGGATGTCTAAAAAAAAACTTTCACTCAATCACTCACTTCCATTACAAACTAAACCAATTCAGAGTTAGGTGTTTTTAACTAGAAGCACAGGGTACAAGTTGGCCACCGATCCTAGACAGGGTGCCAGTCCATCTCAGGTCACGCTCATTTGCTCACTTTCACTATTTATAGATGCTCGTTTGTTCTAACGCCTTTAGAATGTAAAATAACAACATACAGCCCACACACACAAGGAGAACATGCAAAATACACACAGAAGGTAGTTAGAAGGAAACTAGGTCTTTGCAGCTGTGAGGACACATGTTTAAAATGCACCACCATGCCATTGTTGAAACTCCAAACATACATGTAACTTCAAACAGAAGGCTCTGAACAATTTGGAAACACAAGCAAGATGGGTTTGTTTAAAGGAATCGTGGTCCAACAATGTGGGAGAAGAACCTAATCCCTGATGTTAAGTATGGTGGAGGATCTGTGATGCTTTGTCTTTGTAATTTGTTGTTTTTTCTAATGAGTGTCGTTAGGATTCATGGCATCATGGCATGAAAGAGCAGGAGATGATAGAATTGGGTCATGGTTGGTTCTTCAAGCAGGATGATGAGCCAAGTATCCTAATCCTAATACATACATTTATTTACTCTACACACACACACACACACACACACAGACACACACACACACACACACACACAAACAGACTGTAGGATCCAGCCATCGATCCACATGATTGATCAAAGCCGTTATCAGTGAGCTAAAAGAGATGCTAATGAGTTTGCACTTCCCTCTCATTTGCTTGCACAGGACAGCCAGGAATCACGAGGTGGGAATACACACACACACACACACACACACACACACAGCTCTTGTCGTGCTGGGCTGAGACTGGAGTAAACACACACTTTGCATAGATGTGAATAGAAGCAGGAGTGACCTGCGCTCTGGTGGAGTGTAAGAGACATTCAAATTATCACCATGTGTGATCCCTCCTGCCTGACGTGTCCTCCAAATACCTCTCCAAAAACACAGCTGCAGTAAAATCTTCTACAACAACTGCTCATTTAACATCATCTCTAAAAGCACCGCCAGCATCGTATTACAACCCGAAAATCAAAAAAGAACTTCTACTGAAACAAAGATCTGTAATCCCTATTGATCTGAGCGCAATCCCCGTTTCCATGGTGACAGTCCATCCTAGATGCCTCTGAACCCAGAGAAGTCAGCGGAGTTTCTCGACATGGTTAACATGAGGCTTCTGTTTGTACAGTAAAGTTTTAAGTGGTATTTGTGAATGTAACTGGAGTTCCTCTAAGCATATTTATTTCTCAGCTTTTGGTGGATGCTGCTTTTGGACCAAATAATTTTTAAATCATGCCCTCATTTCTTTTTTTCCTACCTCATGTATAGCCTTATATTTTAAGAATTCTGTGCAAACTTTTTTTTCAATGTGTTGCAGGCTTGCAGGATTGGATGTTTATTCACAAATCGACCAGAAATAAATATAAAATATCTTAGATTCATACTGCAATGAAATAAAAGTCAAAGCTAATGTAAGGCATTGCAACTACACTGCTTAAAAAATGAGGGGATATTTCAAATTAAATATGGAGTAATTCAAAACAAGCATTTGATTTAATTCCATTAAACAAGATGTTCAGAAAAGCAAATGAGAAGTTAAAGTTGTTTGATTATGCAAATGAGATGCAAACTCAATTATTGTGATTGACTAGCAAGTAATATAGGGTGAACAGAAGCATGTCAAACTGGACCAGAGTGCCCTGTTCAGTAAGTTCAGTGACTGTTCAGTAAGGTGTATGGTCACCCAAGAGTGCCAAAACACAGTGACAGTGATGGAGTATGGACAGGATCAGATTATCCAGCAGTTCTTGTGGGATCCTTGTTTCTCCTTTCTTTCGATTCTTTCAAGTTTGTCCTGCTCACAGTCTTTCAAAGACATATCATCATCTCTTACAACATCACATACTCCCAACATCGTCTCCTCCATCAACATCGCCAAAAACATCCCACTCAGTGTCTGCAAAAATAATTCCTCCACCCACCCACCCCAAGAAATAAAAACATATCTTTCAACAACTTCTTAAACATCTCCTTCATCCCAATATCTACTTCACACACAGATACAAAATTCCACAGAATTGTCCTTTGATTATAGTACCAAAAACATATTGTTCAATAACATCTTCTACTAAAACCTCTCCTTCTGTTTCTTCAAAAATCTCCAAAAGTCTCTAAGTATACAACTACACTGCTCATAAAATTAGGGGCTATTTCATTTTTGCTAGCAGTATATTACTTCCATTGAATGAACGTCTCATCCAAAAACACCTCGTTTATCATTATCTATTACTCCTTCTGCAAAAATATCTTCTTTAAACATGTCTCCCATGTCCTCTCTCAAGTGAACCAGTGCATATATCTTCTCTACCCAGGAACAAATTGACCTGAGACTAACCTTTTATAATCCTTACTTAAAACACTAAGACTCCTCAGTGTGTCTTACAAAAACAGCTCTAATACCATCTTCAACAACATTTTGGGATGAAAAGGTTAAACATTGTCTCCAAAAACATCATAAAACATCTCCCTAAAAAGATCTCCTCTTATAAAATTCTTTCCAAAATCAGCCTCTCTTTTAATACCATTTGTTTAAAACACTCTCAAACTCTGATTCAGTGTTTCCTACATATCCTACAATCCCCTCTTCTAAAGACATCTACGTATAAGAAACACCATCGAGAAAAACACCATTTCTCAGCATCTCTTCTGAGAATTGTCTAAAATAAACTGCTCACAATCATTATTGGATATTTCATTATGGGATAGTTCAAATATCAGCCTAATTTATGTGAGCAGTATGGTAAAGTCCACCCTGCTCAGTATGTAGTCCAAAAAAGCTCCAAAAGCCCATCCATCTTCCTAAATATCATCTCCAAAAACAATATCCACTCCGAGGATTCACATCTCCAGCAATAATACAGTATGTCCTCCTACAACATCTCCAAAACATCTTATTCAGCTTCTGCCAAAACTAACTGCAAAAGCATCTCATCAAAACAATTGTATGATTGCACCTCCTCCATAAACCAGCTCCTTACACGTCTCCTACGATGTCTCGGAAAAAATATCTCCACAAATAACATTTCCTTCAGATACAGCTCCTCAGCCATCTCCTTTAATAACAATCTTCTCCTTTCAAACTTCTTGAAAAATGTCTCCTCCTTAGACATCTTCAGAACCATCTCCACCAAGGTCTTCTAACATTTCTCCAAACACATCTCCTTAAACTTTTCTGTCTGATTTCACAACTCACCATAATCCAATGTTTTCAACAAGTTCTTCTCCAGAAATTCCTCCTAAAACATCAAACATTTGCTCCAAGGATATCAACTCTAAAAATATCGTCATCTTCTAGAAAACCCCAACCAGCAACAAACACCTTCACCTTTTAAGCTTTGCCTAAAATATTAATACTGTCCTGCTCACAATGCCCTCCAAAAACATTTTCAGATGCTTTGGTAAAAAATCTTACACTATGAATCACAAATATCTTCTCCAACCAAGGACTCATTGACTTGAGATTCACCTCTTATTAACTTTAGTATAAAAAATATAATCAAGCAATAATACACAAGAGGGAGTGCTCTAAAGTGAGATATTGGCACTGGCTTCATTTTATAACCTGAAGCTTGAGTGTATTATTGTGATGAAACCACAGTTCCATTATCACTGTTTATGATTACATTTTAATATAAAGAGGACACGGAAAAAAAAATATTTGTTTATCAGCACTGTTTGAGGTGAAATTGTTTCATTCTATGGTTCCCCTGCTGCTAAAACATCATCATCAGACTCTGGGCTTTAATACTATTTATATAATACACTGCTGAGAAGAATTAGGAGATAGTATTAGGGAAAATTTCATTTTGAAGTATCCCATAATTTTTGTAAGCAGTATATATCAGCTTTAATTGATTAAAAAGAAAGTTTATTTACATTCATTAATAAAACAGGTCTGAAGTAAATCAGAATGAGATCCCAGTGTTAAAACCAAAGTACAGGATTCTGTTATTATTTAAATGAGATGATCTGAAGCTCTTAAGGTGAATCTTGTATGAGTGGGAAATGTTAAAGTTGTAGATCATGAGCAGCTTGGTCAGGTTTAAGAGCTGGACTTAACAGATCCCTGAATGAAGCTCCGATCAGCCGTGGATGGTGTTTAAAGAAAGACGGCAAGATTAACACCAGCAAACGACGTGTTGAAGAAAATCAGAAAGAACAAAGAATTCCATCAGAAGCGACAAAGCTGCTGATGCTGTATAACTCTCCCGTAACATTTTCAACTGGTCCCTAAAATAAAAACCAGCTAGAAGCTCATTCACTTCATTTTTGTTGATGGAACTAAAACTGATCTTCAGTCTCATTAAGAGCTTTAGCTAAGGAATTTAAATCCTATCGAATGTTTTATAAACTCATACTAATTCCTCTATTTTACTTATGATATTGCTGCTTTGTTATGGCTGGCGTCCATGCTATGGTTACGCTTTTATGTGGTGGAATAATATTTGAACAGTTTTGGTGCCATTATCAGGCAATGCAGACATTCCTGGGACATCTGTCAGCCAATCAAATTGCGAGGGCAGAACTAACTGTGGTATATTCCGTCACTAAAATACTAATCCACTACTGTTTATAAAATAGGATGTAATCAGTTTCAGGAATCCAAGCTTCCACATTTTTTCCAATTTTAGAAGCCATTCTTCTTTGAACCTTTGCACAGGAGTGTGAATTTGACAAAGCAAGCAGGAGGTGGAATCAGAGAACATGCCTCGTTTCGTTCTTCAAGATTAAAAAGATAATTACACAGATCTAATCATCTGAGAGGCGCAGGTGGTGTGGAAGGTGTTGAGTAAGCCAGGCTCAGCTATTAGCTATCCGGTAGCACAGATCCTGTTTTGGCACCCGAGGAATTTGGAAATTCAACCCGGTGGTACAGACTTGTCATTTAGGAGATGCCCTGTGCTTTTCCATGGCACGGCTGCCAAGTTTGAGTTCAGGCCAGCTGGCGGTGGATGTCGTGATCCCTCCGAGACCTCAATCAGGATTTCGGCTTGCTTTAACTCTAGCCGCTAGAGAGTCTCTGATTGAGGTGGAAGAGCAGAAAAATCAGACCTCTGAAATGATTTATGTTTTATTTCTGCTTTACAATGCCTTGTGAGCTTCAGAGGGATAAGCAGCCTGGGGCATCAATGGGTCCCTGAGAGGTCCAGAGAAATGTTAATTCCCAGGTATAGTAAGTTGTGTCTTATAGGCTCTGTGGTGGCATCGGTACACCAAAAAGGTTAATAAAATTAGGTTCTTGGTAACAAGTAGATGAGAAATTTTAGGAATTTAAGAAAACACTTAAGAAAGCCCATGTGTAGCTATCAAGGTTATAATATTTTTGTATTTTTCATTTTAGTTTTGTTACGATCAGTGGTGGTGTTTTTATTAGGACCCAATTATGCAGGATAAGTATATCCCACGTCATATAATAAGAATGGGGAAATAATATATAACCAAACTGAAATGGGGAAAAC
>JAVSBV010005251.1:0-26416 GCA_033117975.1 Parotocinclus spilosoma
AAACAAACAAACACACACACACACACACACACACACACACACACACACACACACACACACACACACACACACCGCCTGACAGGTAAGCTGTATGTGTAACGTGACCTAACAAGAGCCCTTTAGGCTTTTCTAACCTCCTTTTGAATTTGAGAAAAGTCTCACCCTGCACCTCAGTGGGTCTAAAAAATAAAAACTGTTGCACGTTTATTTACTCAATGTGGACCAATTTAGGAAGGACAGAGTTTTCTTTCAGGTTTTGAATGAACCCTTTATTATTTCACATTATGCTGTACAGGATACTTGCATTACCACTCATTACTATAGGTGGCGCAGTGGTGTGCGTTGTTACCTCGGAGCTCCAGTAAACCCTGGCTCAAATTGTGTGTGGGGTTTGCATGTTCCTCTGTTTTAGCGTGTTTTTTCCTTTTGCATTCCTAAGACCATAGGTGAACTGGCGTATCTAAACAGTTGAGGTTCTAGGGGGATCCAGCACAGGCCAGTTCTCCAGTTCAATTCCTCCCATTTTCCTTTGATGCCACCCATAATTGTGGTAGCGTACGTCATTTAAAGTTTCTTTGCATAACTGTAGGTTAGTTGTGGATGGAAACACAACTTTACTGTGCTCACCAACATAATACTACTGTTTTTCAAATTAAGCTTTGTTTTTTCACCCCTATGGTTTAAAACTGTTATCCAGGGCTAGTGCCGGTCTCTGGAAAACACAGGACTCTGAGCTGTGGCCTGTCTACAGCTGTGATCATACTAGAGTTCTTAGAGTCATATTTGCAGTTCACACTGCTCTACGAAATGGATGGGGCCAAGAAGGGTCCAGATATTTGTCAAAGCAAACAGTCATCCCCTTTGGTTCAGGTAGGAAAGCTTTGGCTAGCAGTATTGCAGTGAGAACTGTTAGGGTTCCTACCTTCCCCCGGTGCGTTCCGCCGTCCTCGCCGGTCGCCATTACAGAGTTATCGGTGGGACGGCTTTATATCCACTATCTTAATTATGTCCAGATCATCGGCCAGGTCATCGTCATTCAGACGGGATTCCATCTCCGTTCGGTTCGCGTGTCTGACCATCGGCGCCCTTGCGCCCTACCGCGTTCCCTAGAGATAGTGGTGAAGTCCGGGGGCTAATTAGGGCCGATGGACTGGTACGGGCGGGTAACCCCTGAGGTATTTAGTTCATTAGGGGCACTTTGAGTTTTCCAAATACACACCCCTATGGGGAGCACAATAGTCTACATTTAATGAGTCATTTTGATATGATTTAAATTAATTATCAAAAGAAATGCATGGATTTGGATTATTTTTCTCGGTTAATACGTACGGATACGCCCCCTTTTTCTTTAATGCACAAAATAAGTAGGAGCTTTTTGGCCTCATTTGATCTTCTCACAGCTCTGCTTATTCACCTTAAAATACTAAAAGAGAGATATATAAATAATGTCTAAGTTCTAATTAGAGATACTTTGCCTGATTAGCGGTCTCGTAAAGCCCATTCTGTGCCGGTCATGGTGTGGCAGTAACACAAACACAACCACACAATACAAAACACTGCTTTTACTAACATTAATGAATAATTAAGTTCTGCTTTAAAGACAGTCCCTCTGTTTGTTATTAGACAGACCGGTGCTTTAATGCTAGAGCCTTCCACTAGAATAAAAATTGAACAGAAATTATCTTTATGCTGTCGTTTATAATTCTTGGACAAAAAACAAATCGGAATCAGTCAGCCATGTGGTTACAAACTCGGGTATCAGGGAGAAAAAAATGCAGTCGGTGCATCTCTAGCTCTTGTAATTAAACTTCATTGAGAAAAATGCAACAAAATCAGCAAATAAAAATCAAACAGTAAGACGCTGTCAGGAAATAATAATATAATATATAGTATAGTACAGAATAAAAGCTCTTAATTGTTAGAATATAAATACAGTACAATGTAGTTTAAAATAATGTTATTAATAATTATTAATAATAATAATAATAATAGATTACCTATGGTATTGCAGTATATTAAAAATGATCCAAAAAAACGATTTTTTAAAGTTAAATAAGTAAAATAAGTGTTAAATGTCTTTCATAGTATCATGACAACACTATCTAATCAGTATCAGATCTTTACCCAGTCCTCACATATAAGAACGGAACACTCACGTAACAACAGATATATAATATTGGATCATTTTCCTTTATAAATAAATGACAAACTATAATATTCTTGTACCTTTGGTATAATCCTGCTCTCTTTATCTACTTCTAGGATGAGTTCACAAACTTTCTATTGCTTTGCTCAGTAGTTAAGGGCTACTGACCATAAAGTTGAGGGTTCAAGTGGCATCAACACAAGACATTGAGCAAGGCCCTTAAACCTCGGTTGCCTGCATTGTGTTCCCTCTGCTGTTTTTCTCTCCAGATAAGAGCGTCTGCTCAATGCTATAATGTGAAATCACTTAAGAGAGGTTAGCACTAAACAAACTTCTCGTGTAGAAACTACTTCCTTTTAATATTGGTCTTTAGCCGCTTAGAGGACAATTCACTTATTTTTGTTATCAATTTTGCGGTTTGTGTCGAGGTCAGACACCTTTTTTATTGTTTACATACATTTTGCTTATGTTTTCTGGCTCATCACTAAATAATTGAATAATATACTGATTGTTTTTACACCAAGTATGATATTTTGTTATAACCGGGCAGGCGTTTGTGTATAAATCACCTGTATACAACTCTGAGAATGCAGCTTGTTTAGAAAAGAAGCTGCTGCTGAGCTATTCAAATAGTTCCAGTACAGCATGTAACCAGTCTGGCAATGCAAATGTGTGACTGGGTGTAACCTGGTGCACGAAGGCTGCATGCAGAAATGTCACAACATTCATGGTGACCTTGTAATTTTCATTCTTGAACAAAAAGAAGCGAGCGGCTAATCCTGAAGGTGAAATTTATATACCCCTACTCAACAAGTCAAGCCGGTTCTGTATGACCTATGTTGTACGGCACACGTTGGTCAAAATACGGCACGGGTCAGGCACCAGAGCAGCCTTCTTATTCAGCCAAAAACAGGCCTTTTCAGAACGATTGGGTTTGAGTTCCTGTTCCTTTAAATATTAAGTGAATGTGCATCAGTTTATGTAGTTATAGGTTAGAGAGAATACATGGGTAGTGGGAGGACAAACAAATGAGTACTACTTACAATAGGACAGGAAAATTTACAGACCAATTCCCTATTGTAATCTTTAAGACCTTGGTTGTTAAAGCGAACGGGAGACACTTACTTGTATTTGTAACACTACTTAGTGACAATAAGTAAGTAATAATAAATAAATCTGATATAACCTCATAGACCTTGACCTTATTACCGGACAGGGAGTCCAAGCCTCTGTAGTTCCCAGTCACTTGAACAGGAAGAGATTTGGTTCACAATCTCTGAACTAAATGTGTTCATTTTCATGTTTGTATAGGATAGCGGTGGGTTAGTAGTTAGTAGAAGGTTGTGGGTGCAAGTCTCAACCCTGTCAAGCTGCCACTGTTTGGCTCTTAGGAAAAGCCCTTAAGCCACAATGACCTGCCCTGTATCAGTTATGAGTCTCTTTGGTTAAGGGCATGTGCTGAATGTAAACTATAAATGTGCGCTGATTTGAACCGCAGTTCATGGTTCACCCTTTAGCCCAGAACAGACATGGCTTTAAAACGGTGGAGAGCTTCCTGTCATGCTCTGGCTCTCCAGATTTCTGCCTAGAGTCCCAAATGGGACATGATGTAATGCTTTTCAAACTACTTTCCACCAGTCCCTGTGTACAAACGGTCTGCGCTGTTCCTTTGAGTGCGTCTCTTTTTTTTTTTTTAAAGGCATTTTTCACCACAGTCAAGGCAACTCTTTTTGGTCATGCCATCCATACATAGAATAATGGAACAAAGTTTTTCATTGAGGGTGAGGGTACGGGAACAAACTATTCATGGAAACTTCAGTGTGTGTACTTGGCGTGCATACAATAGATGGCGCTGTGCTAGTGGCATTCTGTCTTTCTGGCCATATGCCTCTATATCTGCCTAATGGGGCTACTTGCCCATTAAAACTGACCAATGCATCTCGATAGAGTAAATTGCCAGAAGAGTAACCATGATTATTCGGTACATAACTCACACACAGCGGTCGCTCACAGAGATATCCAGCACACACTCTAGACCTGGAGGTAATGGTCCTGTATGGCACATAGAAAGCTGCTCTGTCTGTCTCTACTCAATGGCCTGTGTGTCTGAGGCCGTGCAATTA
Organism: Parotocinclus spilosoma; assembly: GCA_033117975.1. NCBI lineage: Eukaryota > Metazoa > Chordata > Actinopteri > Siluriformes > Loricariidae > Parotocinclus > Parotocinclus spilosoma. Next base: position 4,270 of record JAVSBV010005251.1, read on the forward strand.
CGCTCAGCGTTTCCAGCTTGTTTTTTACCACTGACGAGGGAAAGTCGCAGCCTCCCTGCGCATACGCTTGTAACTATAAATAGCTTTCAGTCCCTGCCGTCCAAGGTGGCTCCTAACATTTTTGGCCCTCTAGGTAGAGAAGAACGGAGACGGAACAATCGAGCATTCACACGGCTGTTTAGGATTGCGCCATGCGTCGGTGAAGTGAGTCTGTTTTTCCAGCCCTGTGAAATCTTCGACCTGTTTCTGGGTTGTTTTTAGGGTGTGGAAAAAGTACTCCTGTTCAAATGCACAAAGAAGGAGTTTTAGGAAAGTAATAAACTCACTGTATGGAAGCAGAGGAAAGATCACATACCAGTACTTACCAACCTGGCTCCAGTGATGCAGTCATAATGAAAGTAGGGGTCACAATTAGGGGCCATAAAACTCGCAATAATGCTGGTGTAGTTTTTAAACAAGATAAAAAAACATTGTGATATTTCGACATGTTAACGTAATGATGTAATGCTTTTACACAGAGTATGGAGTAGGTCCATTATGTGACTCATGGGCAGAGCAACAGATACGGTGGAAAGTGGTTCTGCAGTGGAGGAGTTTGTACCAAAAAGGGGAGCGACTTCGGTAGTGTGGAGGTGGTTTTGGTACAAAATATCATATTTACAAAAGACATAGGAACAGAAATCCTAACTCTAACCCCAGCTATAACAAAAACCTATCTGAATAGCATCTTGAATCAAAGTTGATCTTAGAAATAAGTGTCAGGTCAGGTTGGTGTCGCATGGCAGAAATTGGGGTTCTGGAAAACCATCTTGTCTCTACCAACACCCTTCGAAAGCTCCATGCATTCCTTAAAATGTCATTTGTATAGAGTCATGTTGGTACGTTCAGGATTATGAGTCCAAACGCCAGTCCATGATTAGAACAACATAGGAGGAAGGATGTAAACTGCTCATCACGTCAAATCGAAGACTTGAAGCGAAACCCAAACAATGACTAATTTGAGCTTTTTTTCCTAACATAATCTCTTAACTGGCAACGATTAAAGTGGAACATGTCAGCTCTTATGCATCGTGTTTATATTATCTCATGGTAGCATACCAAGGAATCCGAAGTGGCGGGAACGTCCCATTCTGACTGGGGTTGAGTTGGACGGTTCATCACAGTGCTTTAGAGGACAAACCTTACCATCTGTATGTAACCTATTGAACAAAATGGATTGTGTATCTCATTAATTTCACAATGGCAACAAAATGTTTAGGTATAAAGAATATTTAATCTTTAAAAGTAATCACTTTATATTAAGCTTTTTTCCCCTTCTGATTGAAACCTATCATTAGTAAAAATCTATGTGTGGTTTAATGTGATAAATAAAATGGGTTTAAATGGGAAGGAAAAAAGCTTAACATAAATTGTGGAGTATAACAGATCCTAAATAATGAATTTCCTTTTAGATCACAGGTTCATTGGTCTAGCAGTAGATTATTTAGCTATAGTAGTAACTGAGAAAAGTTTTGTTTTCCTAGCTCATCGATTGAGTGGTGATTAATCCTCGTACCGCTGTGTTCACGTTAACGTTTCGTGCTGGTGCTTCAGATGCTTTGCCATTTTAGAGGTAATTTGGAGGTCATTTACAACAGATCAGCTTTCCACACAGCATTTAGCCTTTTCTCTGAAAGTCGAGTCCGATTGATTTATATAGTACTTTTTGCAATGGTTCATCGTCTCAAAGCAGCTTTATTTCTTTCTTTTTCTTTTATTTGTCATGTATGTCCTTTACTTAGTTTGTGTCTTTCTTGTTGCCATGTTGTACCCTGCTTTTGTAGATCGACAGGAAGTGACTCTGATCGGAAATTACACCCATTTCCTCTTCACATCTTTCTGTATCTCTTTTTTTTTCCTCTCTCCCTCTCTCTCTGGTGCTTTCGTTCTTTATTGAGGCAGTCCTTCGAGAATACATCCGAACGACCCCAGAGGCAGGGTCACTGGACTGATTATAATGGGTGATAATCGCTCTGCCTCTAATGACTACAGCTCTGTGCAATAACATTTCCTTGGTATTCATACAAGCACTGTGTAAGCCAGCTGCAGAGACACACCAGTATACCCTTTATTCGGTGTACTTCCTTGTTTTAAACTCATTGTCCATTGTAGCAGTTTCACCCACCATATAGAAGCACTTTGTAGTTCTACTATTCCTGACCGTCTGCTTCTCTACGTGCTTTGTTCTTCCATTTTTCCCCTGTTTTTTTTATGGTCAGGACCCCCATAGGAGTGGTGGATCATTCTCGGCACTGCACCGACACTGATGTGGTGGTACGAGTGGATCAGACACAGCAGCGCTGTTTTGAAACCTGTGTTGCTGCTGGACTGAAAATAAACTGCTCACGAAAAATTCTGGGATATTTAGTTTTTAAGTATCCTCTAATTTTTGTGAGCAGTATAGTTTACCAGCCATCAGCATCCTGTGAGCGCCGATGAAAGATTAGAGAATCACTGATGTAATCTGTTCAAATTATAGGCTCAGATTTCCCTCTTTATCCAGGGTTAAAGCAAATCCCTATAGAAGAATGTGCTGAATTCCATACAAGCCGAGATGCAGCACTGATCAGTCGCTATTGCCACAAGGGGTCACCCCAGATAATGAAAGCAAAGGTTCACATACTATTCACAGATATGGTATATTGGATTATTTACCTTAACAAATAAAAGACCAAGTGTAACATCTTTGTCTCATTTGTGTAAAAATCCGATGATGTTTAATTCATTAGGTGCAGAAATATAAAGCATTCAAAAGGGTTTATAAACCATATCCCGGTATATTTCTCTCCTCATATCCATAGCCATATCCTGTTGGTCTTGATGCTAGCGTGCATTTAAAAACCAAAACGACTGAAACTGCTTTGCTAGTCTATATTTGTACACGTTTTGATGCTTAACCTACTGTAAGTAAAAACAATGTGATGTCTTTGCAGGTGCTTGATTGAAGGACATTGGCCCCACAGCATGGATTATGAAGACGCCCATAATGGGGTATGTTTGCCATTCCAGTGGTGTTTTTTGTGTGTTTTTGGTTTTTTTTGCAGCAGTGGTTGCATTTTATATTGTACCAGCAAGTAACTGCTGTGAGAGTGCAGTGTTTATTGTTAAAATGCTGAATCATTTCTATTGAATTAGCCTTTTAGTAAGATTTAGAGACTTTCTTTTTTTTTATTCTATTCCTTCTTGATATTTTATGATGGTGTTTTTAAGGTTTTCTGCCGCACCCAATTTACTGTGTGGTTTTACAGGATATGATACGTAACAGGCTTTTAATAAGATCGAAGTGATTTTGCTGCTAATATTTGTCTAGTTTCCTTTTCAAATGGCATAAAACAGTGAGAGATTTCTGTATTAAGGATGCTGTGTAGAATTCCAGTCGTGTAGCTCAGTGTTTATGTTTCATTTACGTGCGCTTTTCTTGTGAAAATATCCTTTCCATTTACATTCCAGTCCCATAAGAAGACGGTGACTATGCCGTTGTCTGGTTAACGTTCCTTTTGATGAGCATTCTGAATGAGATAAACTGCACTCTAAATGAGAGCTACTCTAATTCTGTCTTTAAGCGGGGGCTGTCAGGAGCTCACGGTCCTAATCCAGCCAGGAGTATCATAGGAGCCGAGGACGAGGACTTTGAAAATGACCTGCACCAGGTGAGCCCCCCCTTTGTCCTCCCTACACCACTCAGTCCGTCTGTACATCAGCTTGTTTCATGTGACTTATTGTGTTCTGTTTTTGGTCTGATTCAGACAGTGGACGACCAGTGCAGTCATTTTAACAGTATCGAACTGTTAAAGAAGAGACCCACCCACCTGCTGGTCTTCCTCCATCATGTCATTCTGCAGTTTGACTGTGCTCCTCTGGTGAGCCACTAAAAGATGTTTTTATCTCATAATCATTTCAGGCTTACGTACAGCTATTCACTGCTCTCGAAGCGGCCACAGTTTGTGTTTTAACAAATTTGAAGGGAATTGGAATCATATGTAATGAATCTACAAAACAACTGTCCGTATTTTAGTTTATCTTTTAATCTGCAAAACTGTAGTGGTTGCCAATAGCAATCCAAAAATTAATCAATTCACCTTTTGTGCATTTATGTCATCTGATCAAAAATGTATATATATATATAGATATATATATAATGGATTACGAGGGGGAGCTCATTGTCAGCTTGGATTTATTACATTTTGCTCATCGAGTATAAAGTGTCTATTACATGGATTAAGTTCTGAAATGCATTCTACCACTGATTAGTCATTTCACGTACTTTTGATCGCTGTAGTGCACAGAGCCTTTCTTTGTGCCACCTCACCCTGCACAAGCACATTTTCTTTACTTAGCATTACTGTGGGTTATCTCGTACCTCAGTGCATTGTGATTTTGGCCAAACTGTTCTAACCACATCAGTGACCGGCATAACACCATAAAAGGGTCTAAAAATAATATATGGAATAGAAAACAGCTAACGGGAAAGCAAATGCTCGTAGTTTGGTAGCTTGGGAGTTGGTATGCTGGAAATGGCAGCTTCTCAGCATGAGCGTCTGATCAGTTTCATCCACACAGGTGGAGTCAGGATTGGAAACTCGAACTGGTGCTTAAGAATGGATTACTGGTATAATGTTTTACACTGAATTACTAATTGGCAGTTTCAAGTGAATTAATCTCTAAGCTGTTATTGTTGTGTGCTTGAGCAAAGCCCTAAACCCTTTACTGCTCAGTTTAATTGTCTCTCTCCAAAGGGGCGTCTAGTAAATGCTTTGAGCCTGATATAATATTGTGGAAGAAGCGGCTTGATTCTATTAAAGGCCCTAATGAAGTGAGGCATTATGGCACGTGAAAGCGTTTATGAGAGAGCCAGAGGAAGTTCCTGGTGACAGCTCTTGTCCCAGTGTTTATGGCAGTGGTGGACCAACATGAGTTATTAAATGGCTGATATTTAGAGAGCGGAGTCTGACGGTTTCAGACCCTGTGTGACCACACCAATATACTTGCGTTCTTTTTCAAAAGTTCATGTACTTTTTTCCATCCATATAAATTGGACTTGGTGTTGAAGGCCTTTACATTACTCACTGCGTTCTGCTTCAAATAGAAACTCATCTGCAGCCGTACCGCAGATCCATCCAGTGGTTCTTAGCATCTGAGTAATCAGTAATCATCTTGAGTGTTCTAACCCCTGCCCATCATCATAATCCCCAATCACCAGCTCAGTGTTTATTACAACTACAACAGCTAATGTAGCTGCTAAAGTAGTATATGGGGTAAATAGGTTAATAATGCCCATATTTAACTGTCAATTCAAGTCAGATTTATTTGTATGGAGCTTTTTAGGATGGAGCATTGTTTAAAAGCATCTTAATAATATTGTTATTTTATATTAATATTTTATAAGGCCAATTACAAACTGAGCAAGCCTAGAGCGACAGGGACGAGGAAAAAAACTTTCAAGACACCCAAGATTCAAAAGGGACCCGACCTCCTTGGGTCTCTTATGTGTTAATTGTGAGAAGTTCAGTAATAGCAATACTAAGTAAATAATACTAAATAACTAAAATATTGAATAGAATAGAATAACTAGTTTCTGTTTCTGAAAACCAGTAGCGTGACGCTGTACTGGAGGAACGTCTTAATATGTGAGGCTGGAACTGGTACTGGAACATAAACTTGGAGGAGAAAAGAGAAAATGTAGTTACTTATTGTTCGAGAACACACAGACTATTAACTATAATTTCTCTGTTGCCATGTGCAGCATTAACTATAGCAGCATAGCTAAAAGGAGAACCAGAAGGTAACACAGCCAAGAGGGCTAACTGGAGACATCAGCAGCCCACCTCCCCAGCAATCAATAAACCTGAGTGATCACACTAACAGCAAACCAGAATCATCGCAAATCTTTGTTTGTGAACCCAGCTCTGCTCTTAGTCTTAAGATGCACAAATCGAGATCAGGGGAACAGAAGCCCGGCAGGCCCAGACCGCCTACCAGACACTCTCGGCCAAAAGTCAGGGCATGACGAGGCAGGCAGGCCAGACATGGCCCCAGACTCCTGCCCCAGTAACCCCAGCCATGCATGCCAGTTTAAATCTAACCAAAGGCCTGTGTAAATAAGAATGATCACACCCATGATTAGAATAGGGTCTGACCAAAACGGTTATGTTTTTTGGTTTGTGTTCATAGTCGAGCTTTTGCTTACTGTTATATAACTCGTTTCTCAACAGTGGGAACAGTTTTGATCAAACCCTGCCTTGTAGCTCATGTGCAGCTGGATAAGCAACTCTTAAATCCCTGTCGTTTGACATTAAACAAAATCCCATATTCCTCTCAAATCAGACTTCAGATCAGATTAGATCAGAGAACGCAATTGCGTTTAACATGCTCACTTATTTACTTTACACTGGAAATAAGCCTCCATTTCATTTTGGGGGTAAAATGTGCTCAGCTCTCGAAATCAACGAACCAAAATATAAATTAAGGTCAAAGAGATTTGCTCCAATTTTCAATTTCTTGTCATATGATCGACCCACTCTGATTTAGATCGATTCAGATACTCTTTCAGTGGAAGCTTCCTCATTGCTAAAGAAAGACGTTCCTCCATGACTTACTTTCATCATGCCTGGCAACAACACTCTAAAGTAGCCTACTTCCAGGCTAAAGATATGGCTCTGTCTGAAATTACTCATTACTCACTCATTAGTAACTCACTATACAGGAAGAGTATGAAGTATCATCATCGTCATGCGACAGCAGCGGTCTCACAAATAGGTGTGAATGATGAATCGTGGTGTGAAAATGTCACGTTATGATCACAGGGATATCAAGTGTGTTGTTCTGTATTCACATCTAATAACATGTTTGTGTTTTTGAACAGCAGAGGGCGCAATCATTATGTACTTATCATAGCATTTAATAATTGATAGTTGATTGAAAGTCAATTGTCAGGAGAAAATCAAATTGTAAACTCAATATTGTAAATCGAATTGAACCATGAGCAGAGAGTATCGTTACAGCCCTACTCAAGCAACATGGCGAGTGACTGAGCCGTGTTTAAATCTCCGAACTGAATTCAGAATTGAAGTTTGCGAAAGCACTGTGCCGTTTGTGCCGCCGTCTCCATCGTATGCCATGCAATTGAAATGTGAGCGGCACAGAATCAGTTAGCTGAGACTGATCACCAGTTAAGGATGATCAAATTTAGTGCATTTCTGTCTGCCTTTTTCATTAATCGGTTCCGTCTTTATTCTCTGCATTGCACAAACCACAAAGCCCTAGAGTTGAATTCTTAATGAATTCTTCTTGAATTCTTAATGCTCTGTATCTTTGTCTCAGTTGTGTTACCTGCATGCCGACCTCCTTAAGAACCTCAGTGCCAAAGATACTAAGAAGGCATTTGGCGAGTTCTACAACAACTTTCTTGACAAAGGAGCAGTAAGTGACATTTAATTTATAGTTTCATTATTTTGATATGTAGTATCTGTTGCTTTTAAAAGCCTTATCTAGGTTTTGTCCCTACTTTTTATCGTATATTACCTGATTTGATGTTTCTAGCCTGCCTGTTCTCCGTCTCTGGCTTCATCTTGGTTATAATTGTGTCCAAGTCAGGGTTTCCTGTATGAGTCGAGGGAACGACCTTGCTGATAACCTCTCCTTTCACATAATCAAACCAGGGGTTATTAAGTCCGGTGCTTGGTAACCTTTGGCCTCTTTCCAACGCTTTCACTCCATTCTTTTCACATAGGGTCTCGGTATAAGTGAGGGAGGGGATTTAGAGATTTTTTAGACTTTTTTAGACTTACTCACTTAAACCACCTTTTCTTGCCCATACTGATGCTCGGTTTGATTCAGCAGTTCATCTTGACCATCCCTACATACCTAAATGCATGGTGTTTCTCCCATATGATTGGCTGATTTAGATATTTTCCTAATAAAGTGGCTGATGTATGTACAGTAGTTATTAGTCACTCTGTTAATGCTGTGGGGCCATCTAGTGGTGAATTAAGCTACATGACTGTGGTGTTTGTTTAATATTTAATGTTTTTTTTCTTCTTTTATTAAGGTCCTCAAAGTACCAATTCCAGCGCATGTATTAAGTGAATTGGGTAAGGTGTCATCACTATTTTTTGGGGTCATTTATTATACCTGTGCTGTGTACACAGTGTGAACAGTTTCACCTTTCAGCTAAAGTAAATTTGTCTGCTTAAAAGTTCACATCAAATACGGTTTTAAAAGAATAGCATTTAGCACCTGAGATTACGATAGAGGAGAGATTTAGCTAAAAAAAAAAAAAAAAAGGTAGATGGAGAATAAAGAACTAAGCGTCCCCTCTATTGTAACTTACTGTTCACTCTACAGTTAATCATCCAATGACTGTAATATTGTTATTATAATAAACAACTGAAAATTAGATCAAAAGTTTCGTTATACAGGTGCACTGTTAAACTTTAATGCACTGTTTAAAGTTTTCATGTCTTTGTATTTTACCTATTTCATTCATTTATCGATAATCTTTCATGTGTAACATTGATTTCCTTTTTCTTTCGTTTAACCATTATTAACATACAAATAAAAATAACAGTTGTTTTAGGGGTCAGAAGCAGATGAATTTTTATGAGGATATTTGATTCCATCTTTGAACAAATTGAGTTTTGGAACCAGTTAAGTTTGAATTCCACTGTTCTACCGCAAACGCTTTCAGTAAGGTACCAGTAAATCTTAACGTCGTCATCTACGCACCGCAGTGTGATTTAAAGAAAAATGTTTCTGTGTTTCAGACCGCAATCGTCCAGACCTGTCCGAGGACATACAGAGGCGCTTTGCTCAAGATGTACAGAATGTGCAGGCTACAGAAGTGCTGCGACAGCTAGACGACTTCAGGTCCAAAGAGTTTTTACTTATTCTACTTTTACTTATTAAGCAGTGTTATAAGGCAGTCTCAAAATCCCTCAAATCTGCTTAAAGACGATCGATCATGTGAATAACTAGCCTTTCTGTACTTAACATATGTTTCCAACATGGCCTTCAGCCTGATTTGGTCGATAAGCTAGTAGTTTATTGTGATCCACTGATTCATTTGATTGATACACACACACTGCTATGCTTGATCTCGTTTTCTCTGGCTTTATTCTCAGCAGTAGCTTTGAAAATGGCTAAATAATGCCTTTGGTAGTGCTTTTGTTAAAAGTATACTGAATGCTGTATAATCCCTAAAAAAAAATGCTCCAAAACCCTCTGTGATGCTGTTCTACTTGAGGCTCTTTCATGCAGAACAGCTCTAATAAGAATAATACGATTTTATTTAAAATCACACTCAAGGACACTTTACGATTAAAAGAAGAATAACAAAACATATAGTGATAGCAAAACTGACAGGACATACACAATGTAGGAAAAATAACCAAAACAGTGACCTATAAGAACATTTAAAATCAAGAGAATAGAACATTAAAAAAAGCCCGTAAGAAAGCATGGTATGAATATGGTCATATAAATGTTGGTTAATATTTTAATCGTGTAACGTGTTAGGAAGAAGAGGATGATGGGAATGACCCCTAACGAACTAGAGCTGGCCGAGGTGGAGAACCACTATCAAACGGACCGCGTTCCCAGGGAGATGAAGGAAAAGGCAGTGGCTGAGAGACTCCTAGAAAAACTGTTGGAAAACAAGTAAGTGTGCTTTATAAATTCCAAGTTTCATTTCTGAAATGGTGGAAGAATTTGCCAAATGTTTAGGTATAAAGAATATCTTGTTTTATTTCCATTTCCTCTTAAACATTGCTTACAGAATAAGCAATTTTGTGTAATGCTTTTTTTTGCGTTTCATACAGAATATGGTGTGAATCTTAATTCTCGAAACCTTCCCTGTTTCACTTTCAGCCCTTCCATTGTTGCAGATGAAGAGAAAGCGTAAGTTGGCTTTTTTAAACGGTCCTTGTAAATATCTGTATGCTGATATTATATTGTACATTTGCTCAGGTTCTCTCGCTCTTCACTAACTCTGTGACCTTTGTTACGGTTCCAGCAGTCGTTTGTCAGTTTGTTTACACTTAATAATCCAGTAACTGCAGAAAATCAGATTTTTGTTACTAATCTGACGAGAGTGTTACATCAGATATTTGGAATCCTCTGGGTTTACATCACTCGGGCATTCATGAACAATGAATAAAAGAGAAAAGGAAAACCTTCCACCCAGCAGTTCAGGTTACACAGCAGAAGCATGCTCTAGAAATGGCAATAATGCAAATCAAGACTACAAGAAACCCTAATATGCACAGATTCTCTAGAGCAGAGAAATAAGAACAAGGTCTGTCTATCATCCAGTTATAAATAATATTTTGAAAAAACTGAACACAAATATGACATCACTGTGCTGGATTCCAGGACGTTGTGGGAATGAAAAAGCAGGCAGAATAGCAAAGATAAACTAAAAATAACTGGAGGAAAAGAGACTTGAATTACAAACTCTTCCCCCTCAGACCTGAAACAAATCATCACTACCTATATCAAATCTTTTTCAAAATAAGTGGAAGTAAGTGGAAACTAAAAAGTCATAACGTATAGAAATGCGCTACCGTTTTAGATCTACCATTTTTAGCGCCGTTGCTGTTTACATGAAGCAGCTGGGAGTTAAGACCAGAGTCGCGGATAGCAAGAAGAGCAGAGGATTCTTCAAGAGGAAGGTACGAAGAGACCCAGTCACTCTAAAGTACATATAATCCAACTTTTGACGTGTTTAAAAATGCATCTGTGCTCCTCAGGCTCCGAAGAAGGACGAGGGCAAGGGCATTCGTGGCATCTTAGTAGAGGCGGGCCGATATCTCCCCTCAGTACTTATCAGTACGTATCTACCCCACTTTCACTGACTTTCATTACTTCTTTGAATTCAGCAATCATTTTATTCTAATTAAAACTGTTACAATATGAATAGTGCATCTGCTTTTAATGGATCTTAGTTTTGTTTTATTCATATTAAAATATACTGAGATTTGTCCAAGTATGTTGTAAATGTGTTTTTAAAAAAGTCATGTGTTAAAGATTGTATTCAAATGATATAGCTTTCTTAATTGAAATTTAATTTTTTTTAAACAGTGGTACCTTGGGACTCGTCAAATTTGGTTCTTTGTCCCTCTTCTCTTTGTTTGTTTGTTACTCAGCGTGCTTGCTTAAACTTGTACGAGTCGAACTGCATGCCTTCGAGCTAATAAATCCCCATGGGGTCTGAGAAAGAGAATTCTAAGACAAACCGAAAGGAAAAACAGGCCGCGGTTAGCATTAGCAGGTTTGCCATCGCATACCAAAATAGACTAAGTGTTTTGCTTTTACTTTTTTCAACAATTGATTATAAAAAAAAAGCTTTGTATTAGATTTCTTCACACTGCAGATCAAAGGTTAAAGTCTTACTGTAAGTGTGATACAGTAAATATCATATTATTATATAAGCTCATTAGTTCATAATATGTTTAACTTAAGATGGATTTGGAACGTATGCCCATCGTAAATTAGGGAGTTCCTCTACAATCCTCCATTAATGCATGGAATGCTAATACAGGGTGGATTTTTCTGGAGGTCTGGAACAGAAGAACGTTTTTCGGTTCTCAGCCTTCAGGAACGAATCAAAGATGAGAACATACTATATAATAACATAAAAACGGAACTATATAGGACACTTTGAGAGGTTTGAATTCTGAGGTTCTACTGTATACAGTACGTTTCCTGCACATCATGATGAATGTTTAGGCCTAGTTTCAAAGGCACATGTTTCCTCTTGCAGATGATGTCAAAAGATTGGACACCGAAGGTACTTTGGTCTGCTCACCTTTTACTTACTAATCCAAACTTGCCATTAAGCTCGTTTGCATGGTCCGAATCACACACTAAAGCGGTGTTGGGTTGTGCCGTAGACAAATTGGGTGCATGTGTGCATGAGTGTAAAAATGACTGATTAGACATGACATATGTAGCCTCAATAAGCATCCTGTACAACACAATTACCAGTAATTCTGTCTGTTCTGTGTTTGCTTAAATGTTATATCTAGTTATAATTATAAGTTATATAATTATAACTATATCCATGATTTCTAATTGAATGACTAACCCTTGCATTGTGTGTCTGATGCCACACATTCCTACCTTAATCAGTGCGTTTACTTTCTGTCCTTCTCTCCTCGTTCCGTTTGAACACAGATCTGCATGCTGAAATGAATGATTTGAAAATGCTTTTTCTCCCAGTATTTAATCGTTTGTTAAAATGTTGTATTGTTTTTTTTTATTCTCCTCAGGTGATAAGGATAAGAGCAATCATGAACGGAAGGGTTCAGGGAGCCTCCCAGTGCACAGCGGCCCCAGTTCTGAGGGCAGTACTGCGCCCATCCTGGGGAGAAAACCTGGCTTGCCTGCATTAGGCACAATTCCGAGCATGGAAGTCGTAGAGGCACCAACGAGCAGCACCGTGATCTCCTGCCCTGACACATCCCACACTGAGATAGGTAAGGAATTCATAAAGCTCTGCGTTTATCTCATCCATTCCTGCTATAGGATGAGCCATAGAGCCAGCGTAATTGCATGTACTGGATCCGAATGAACAAGAACTACAAACGGATTTAACTCCTGCTGACGACTCAATATCTCAAATCTTTTATATTATTTAATTTAACTGTTAATACAAACTTAACAGTTTCAGTCTGGGCCACCCAAGCATGATGGGCCCCTTTTTGAGTCTTGGTCCTCCCAAAGTTTCTTTCTTCTACATTCAGGGAGTTTTTCCTTGCCACTGTCACCATAAGCTTGCTCAGTTTTGCATTGGCCTTTAAAGATAATATAAGATTATAAAGCTGATTTGAGACAATGCTTCGTTATAAAAAGCGTTATAGAAATATGACTGATTTGACTGACAGTAGAATGGTTAAGCACACTGTTCACAACAATGAGGGAATATTTAATTATGGGATATTTCATTTTTAAATATCACCTAATTTTTGTAAGCAGTATATTTGGTATGTTTTTCCTTTTGCTGTAATGAGAACATGTGCTTGCTCTGACATCACACCTTCTGATAGTCTGTGTTATCTGAGCTTGATTTTGAAAATTGTCCTCCCTAAGTGCCCCCATAAATGCTTAATAGGATTTAGGGTTAGGGTTAGGGTCATTTAAAGGCCCAAGCAAGCATTTTCTTAAGTTTGTTTTTCTAACCATTGGATGTTTAGCTGTGAGGCACAGTACTTCTGTACTTCTGAACCGTGCCACCTCACACATTTATTTCACATTTAAGTTCTCTTTTGTCCCCTAGGTCAGTCCAGCAATCCTTTGGATCATCGGTCTGTGTCTGAGGGGGTCGATGCATCTCCTGCTCCTGGCGTCCCTATTTGTGACCTCACAGTTACAGTTGACACCCCTGTAGAGGAGGGCAGTGAGAAAGAAAGGTAAGAGCAGGAGGTGGGAAATCGAGCTGATAATCCTGAACTTGGACTCGATGAATGCTGTGTCCCTGCTGTGGGCGCTGTGCTACTGCTGCTGCTGGCAGTGTTAGTTACGCTCAACGTTTGTCCCCCATGCCTAGATGGGCCTGTTGTCCCTGTCCCTTATCGCTAATGTCCTTTAAACTGTCCCTTCTCTGTCCACTTTTCTCTCTCAGCTTTTATGCCTTTCTCCCACTTAACTCGTTTAGCATTGCTATGTTCTAATGTTTAGCATGCCGTCAATGTAACACTCACCTGCCACTTTATTAGGTACACCTTGCTACTATTGTATTCGACCACCCTTTTGCTTCAGAGCCTCCTTAATTCCTTGTTGCATAGACATGAGAGCATCATTAATGTGAATCTCCCGTTCCGGCATGTCCCGTTCTTGGATTGATATCTGGTGATTTGGAGGCCATTAGAGAACAGCGAACTCACTGTAAATAATCCACTTTGATAGAGTTTGATATTTGTAACAAGGTGTGTTGAAAATGGTACACGGTGGTCATAAAAGGATGCATAAATATTTAATGCTCAGTCGGTATTAAGGGACCCAAAGTGTGGCAAAAAATCCGATCATCTGAATTCACTGGAGAAATGGAGAGTATTCTACTGTAGTATTCTATTCTATTCTATTCTATTCTACAAGTATCAGTATGCTCAGGTACAGTTCTGGTCTTTGACTTGTATGAAGTTCTGCATTTGCGTATTTATTCAAATCCCACCTCTGCCAAAAGCTGCCACAGCGGGTACTCCGGTTTCGTCCCACAGATCAAAGACCTGCGTGTTAGGTTAATTGGTGTCTCAAAAGACCCCATGTGGATGATAATGGATGGATGATTTCTGAGACAATTATGGCCTTCTTTGATATGCTACATGGCCACATTCCAATTGGGAAAACTTGCCCTTGATCCAGTAGGACGGCTTTCAAGATTGTGGCCATGTTCTGGACGTAGCCCAAAAGGTCTTGTGTCTTTTGGCTCACCTTGTACTTCCAGTTCTGAGAGGCATCATCTTCCAGTATTTAATCCATGCTGACATCGTTAAGAGGTGATTAACTGAATGTACAGTGGGTTTATTACTAGACTTTGATCTAGGATAGACTACTAGATCGGTCGGCTGGTGTCTCCACATGACGACAGCAGCAGCACAAACACAACCAGACATGGAAAACAGACTGCTTTCACTAACATGAATTCACAGTCGAATTCTGTTCCAGCTTTAAATTGTGTGTTTATGAGACATTAACACACACACCAATGACAAGGAAGTGTCATTACAGATATCTATATGGGGAACTATTAATACTTTACTACTTAGCGAGGGAGCAGTGATCTGGTGTTATTTGGCTTTTGTTCATGTTTTCAGCGTTCTAGTTCTTTACTGTTTAAGTGAGGGCTGTTTGCAGTATGCATGATGAAAGTAAGCAGCGGAGGGAGAACTCAGAAAACACTCGGAACAATAATAAGCTGATTAAAACGCCATCACCTCACTAAAGCATCTGCTGCTATCTTTCTTTTTAATGCTTCTATTAATAGAACAGTTGAACAAAAATCAGAATCGGCCAAGAAAATTGCAGTTGTTGCATCTCTACTTATTTATAGCATTTTTTCCAGAGTGCCCCTCGGTGTTAGATAAGCAAATGTATGAAACTTTATAGATAAAGAAATTGTGTACTGCTGCTTAACGCTTCTTATCTTGTCACAGAGCTTTAAGTATTCCAAAACTTGAGCAAGTTATACGTTTGTTGTCGGCATCTTTTGCTCGGGCAGTTAATGCGCAACTTTGATTTTCGGTTGCTTTCCTCGTTTCTTTTTTTTAAGCTCCATTTGTGCTACACGTTTTGGTCTTTCTTGTTTGTTTCTTTTGCGTGGCTGCTCTTTGCAGTTGGCATGTCTTGTAAGTCTTGGTTAATGGTTGCGACATTGTCCATGAGGTTTTTTGGTTGTCTTGTAATTTTACACTGTCCCATATTTTACAGACGGAAGACAAGGTGGGTCTTCATGACTGAGACATGGATTTTCAGCGTGCTTCTGCTACTGATTCCACATTCACACTCAGAGAGGAATATATATCACACCTTTCTTGTAGCAGAATGTATCTTGCTGTTTGAGACCCTGAGACCCGGACCAGGAAAAGCAGGGTTTTTTATCCCTGAAATATGCACAGTGCATTTAAAGTCTTCAGACCCTTTCCCATTTTTGCATTTTGTTAATGTTTAGGCCTAAAATTAAACTTATAAAATCAATTTTTCCCCATCAGTCTGCACTTAATACCCCCCATAGTGAGAGTTAGAGTTTTCACATGGACGTAAGTATTAAGATCCTTTCCTTTGATACTTAAAATTTATTTCTCGTGTTCATCATTTCGGGTTGAGCTGGGAACCCAAGAACACAGCACTGATTAAAGAAATGCTATATATTGTTTTTTCCTTTTCAAAACATTTGTAAAAACTTTAGTTTTCACTCTGTCGTGGGGTTTTGAGTGCAGAATGATGCGATTAAAATGTGATGGTTTTTTTATGTTAGAAAACAACTCAATTTTGACAAAAGTGAAAGGGTTTGAAAACTTAAAGAAAGCATTGTATACAGTCACTAAGCACTTTAATAGAGACACTAAGTACTGGGTCGGGCTCGTTTTGCTCTCAAAACAGACTTAATTCTTTGTTGCATAATTTTGGAAACGTTCCTCTGAGATTTAGCTTTTTGTTGATGTGATTGGATCATGGGATTCCTGCAGAAATGTAAATCTCCCGTTCTCCCACATCCCAAACCATTGTAGTCAGTTTGAAGAAGAACTTCATTCTTGAAGAACTCTGATCTATTCCTTTGTGGTCCATCTGCCTCAAGGTTTGTCATGTTGAACAACCCCAATTCCAATGGGGCGTGGTGTAAACATGAAAAAGCAGAACACAATGATTTGCAAATCCCTTTCAACCAATATTCAATTGAATACAATTAACTTTTTTGTGCAAATATTTACTCATTTTAAATTTGATGCCTGCAGCACGTTCTAAAAAAGTTAGGTCAGGGGCAATAAAAGACTGGGAAAAAGGAGTGTTCTGCGGTTTGGCGAGTTCACATTTCAGATTATTTTTGGAAATCATGGACGTCGTGTCCGCCGGGCTAAAGAAGAAAAGGACTGTCCATATTGTAATCAGTTATAAAGTTTAAAAGCAGCATCTCTGATGGTATGGGGAGGGGGCGGGGGTTGCGATAGGTATGGGGGGGGCATTAATGCTGAAAGGTACATACAGGTTTTGGAGCAGCATCTGCTGCCGTTAAATCGATGTCTTTTTCATGGACGTCCCTGTTTATCTTAGCAAGACAAAGCCAAGGTAAATAAAATGTTGTTTTTTTTTAACATAAAATCTGATCTATGTAGTGGATTCAATTGAATATGGGTTGAAAAGGATTTGCAAATTACCATATTCTGATTTTATTTATGCTTTCCACAATGTCCCAACCTAATTGGGGCTGTAGATTGTGAGATGCTCTTCTTGGTCACTAGCTTACAGATTGTAAGGTGTATCCATTCTCTGTCCTTGGCCGTCTCTGCTCCAGGGGTGGCATCTTGTGTTGTTGACCCTGCATTTCACTGGTGCCACGAGATTAACTTATTATGTAATTAGGTGAATCAGTAGCTATACAGCTGTTCCTTTTAAAGTGCTCTGCATGTGTACATTTGACTTGCATTAAATACGTTCACTGTTGTAGGGACTTAATGTAACTTGTGTGTGTGTGTGTGTGTGTGATGATATGTAAATGATTACAGTATTAGAGAGGAAGGATAGGATTATTAGGGAAACCTGTACAGGAGGCTCTAGTACCCTGGTTGGGCATGAAGACATACAGGTTCTGTATTTTGTATTCCGGTACATATTTGACCTGGGCCTGTAGATCCTTCTCACTCATAGTTTGCCGAAGCTGGCGTCCAAGCTGGTCCCATAAATGCCCAGTTGGTGATGAATCTAGGTGTTGTTTTTAATTGTGAGAGTACCTTTTGCTGTGGATCAGAATGTGGAGTTTAGGTGGTCCTTATAGACTTGTATATAATATGATAGGGTTCCAGTAGAACTATAGAAGCAATGTTACAGTTTGTACTTTTGTCCAGAGCTTTTTGTAGAGCTTAAATGACAAAAGTACAGAGTGTTTGATAATAGTAACACATTCTTCATATTTCCACATTTCCTTTATTTGGCTCTTTCCGTTTATCACTGGTGCATGGTTTCCTGGGCCATTTTTGTGTGCATGTTCAACCTGCTTTAACCTACCACCTTTCATCCACACCTTTTTCTGTCACACTTGTCCTTTTGTTCTCTCTCCTCTCTATTTTGGTCTCCTTTTCTCCCCTCCACTTCCCTCCCGGCTGTGAATTCAGGAACGTGCGGCGCAGCGAGAGCCTGTGTGTGGATCGCCGTCACTCCCGGCGTAGCTCCGCCCGGGCCAAACAGTCCCGTTCCCGTAGCGACGTGGACCTTCAGTCGACTGCTTCGTCCCACCCCCCCTCACCCTCCCCCCACCACTCCTTGTAAGGCTGCATGAAAGCACACATTCGCATCATTTCACGTTCACGCCCTTATGTACACACTTTTGGACTCGATCAATCACGAGGCCGTCACGGGTTCGGATCCCGTGCGAGGCCCTTTAACCTTTAACCCCTCGATAAATGCTAGTCTCTGTCACCACTGCTAATTATAACACCCACTAATAAGTCTGCATGTGCTGAACACACGACTGATACACACTCGTATCTTGATGAACGTCAAAGACAAACACACACGTGGCACAGCAGGGAGGCGGTAACTCACGAGGTATATGTGTGTGTGTATATATATATATATATATACTGCTCACAAAAATAATTACATATCCTATAATGAAAATGCCCTGTCATTTTTGTGAGCAGTGTATTGGGACACAGTGGATATTAAGCACCTTTAACTATTAATGTGGCTTGAAATGCTATGTTTTTTACAGCAAGAAAAGGTTTGTGTTTTGTAGCTCACTCCTTTTAGTTATTCATAAGTCATAAGGTATGTTAATATAATAATAATAATAATAATAATGCCTGTTTGTGTAACATTCTGTGGTTGGATAACTGTAATTGCCCTTAAAGTAGAGAAACACAAAGTAGAGAAATGAGCACTTAACTGTTTTTAAGTTTAACTAGGTGTTATAATATGTTCAGAGTAGGCTACACTCTGATAGGGGTGGCTGATCTTGTAAAACTGCTACTGCTCACAATACTTAAATACATTTAAATTATATTTATCATGACAAATGCGATCAGTAGCGAAAGATTCTTATAAAATCATATTCAGATATTATACCATACTTAGTAAAGACTTTTCAATGAAACAGGATTCATTTGATCAGCTGCATGTTATATTATTTTGTAAGTCTGTGTTCTTTAAGCACTGACGATAAACACCCAGAAAAGCTAAATATATCATGGCATGATAAAACCTCCTCCGATTGGCCTCCACTACGCTATAACACATGCTCGAGATGCACCAATAAATTTGGCAATGACCAGAATTGACCAGTTTTTAGTGTGATTGGTCGTATCCTGCTAATTAGTCTCATATAATCGATTCAGAAAATCATGACCATGTGGTTCTTTTAGGTTATAATTCCCGACACGAATAGCCATTGAGCCTCAGTATCCTAATCTCCATTCTGCATTTCCTCCCTCATTTCTTCACACCTTCCAGTGTGGATATGTCTCTGTTCCAAACTGAAGTCTCCTCTCCAGTTCCTGCCTCCACAGCTCAGCAGGAAGAGATAGAACCTCGTCTTCTAGAACTTGAACAGGACCCAGCCAACTGGAGAGAGCTCGCATCTAGTGAAGCTCTGAGCAAACTCTCAAAGAAGGAGATGAAGAGACAGGAAGTAATCAACGGTAAGCGTCTTTAATAAAACCTATTATTAGGCATATGATTAGGTTGAATCCTTGTTGGTTTTACTAACAAGCCTAGTGTGCAAATGCCAGGCAAGTTTAAGAGCCACTGGGCTACACTTTATTATACATTGGGAGATTTAATATTTATGAGATATTTCATTTTGAAATATCCCCTATTTTTGTGAGCAGTATATACGGTATATATTGAACTATATTTTAATAACTTTCATTTAAATCTAAATTTTGATTTTCAATCACTGGAGGCAAAGACCAGGATCTGTGATAGCAGGTGGAGGTACCGTTTCTCACAAGAAGGGGGAAAAGCATGGTTTGTTTTTGAGGCGGTAACAACCTGGCAACCTCAGTTTCTTTTTGAGGTAAAAGCACTGTTGCTAGTGATTCAGTGAACCTGGGTGAATTGAGCTTGAGTTCACAAACAATATATAAATGTATGTATGTGTTTTTGCAAACATAATCTCATTGTTCTTGTACAGTGACAATCAATTCTATCTTTATTCTATTATATTCTGTTTTGTGTGCCATTAGCGATGTTAAAAAAGCCAAAAAAAACACATATTCTGTTCTGAATTAATGCTATATGTAACATAACCTCAGTAACCTAAAGGAAATATGTCGGTTTGATATTTGTGTATTGAAAATGAAAGCTTCTAATTTGATCGGAAAAACTTCCTATCATTGTGAGAACATTCGGTCCCCACAAGTGTAGTAAGCGTGAGAAACGTTTGTTTTTTCTACAAAAAAAACTGATTTGACTTGTTGTTGACCGTCAGTATTTCAGTTACCATAGTTCATAGTTTTTGGTTTGTTTTTTCCCTGTCCCTATTTCTCATAGAACTGTTTGTGACGGAGCATGCTCATGTACGTATGCTGAGCGTACTCCAGACAGTGTTCGCTCACCCACTTGAAAAGGAGATGATCATTAACACAGATGAGCTGCGCACCATCTTCCCCAGCCTTGATGATATCATAGAAGTGCACTGTGAGTTCATCCTACCTTCTCCTTCTCTGTTAGCTGCAAGAATACGCTTAATAAAGTGGGAATTCTTTTTCTTCCAGATACTTTTTATCAAAATCTAAAGAAGCTACGCCAGGAAGATGATTACATCGTCAAACAAATCAGCACTCCACTGCTCAACAGAGTAAGTTCTGTCCAGTGGATGTTCCACATAATACAGTGGAACCTGTTAGTTTTTTTTATTTGGGGTCAGCTTTGTTTGAGTAATGTGATGCCACAGTGACGTGTTCCTGCTGTCGCTCGTAGTTTAATGGATCAGAAGGTGACTGGTTCCAGAAGCTGTCTGCTCGTTTCTGTAGTCATCAGTCTTATACTCTGGTTCAGATCAAGAACAGACAGAAGAAAGATCCCCGCTTCAATGCTTTTATACTGGTATGAACACTACACGCAATGATGAACACGATTCGAACCATCAAAGATTTGGCATATATTTGTTTTGTTTTTTACAGGAGGCTGAGAGTAAACCACAATGCAGGAGGTTACAACTAAAGGACATCATCCCTATCGAGATGCAGAGACTCACAAAGTACCCGCTGCTGCTGGAGAACATTGCTAAAAGCACAGGTTCGTTTCATGTCATCGGGGCTCGTTTTACTATTCATCCAAGTGTTTTTATGGTTTTGCTTTAAACAATTTACTCGTCCGGATTAGGAAGGTATCAGGCTATAGAAAGCCGTATCGGTGCTTGATTCATGGGTTAAATCTGACTTGTTTTCAGAGGATAATGAAGAGAAAGAACTCATCCAGCAAGCTGCCGAGTGCTGTCGTAAGATCCTTAATCACGTCAACGAAGAGGTCAAACACATGGAGAATCTGCTGGTGAGAATGTGTTACTGTAGGATTAGGTGTGTTAGCTGTGTAACTTTGTGCGGTCTGTTACCTCGTGGCTGCGTTGCTTAAATGCTTCCACCTTTCCGTAATAGCACATGGAATGTCTAGAAAGGAAGAATTTGGTGTTGTTATTATATTTACTGTTCTTTTTGAATTTTTTTTGCACGTTTTTTGCACTTCTGTAATAACCTTGTTTTGTGTTAATAGACTTTAAACGACTATCAGCGCAGATTGGATACTTCAGGACTGAAGCCCAGCAACGAGCTGTACATGGAGTACAAGGTAAAAGATCTTCTCGTACCAGGTCTGTCTGCATCGCCTAAACTTAAATGTTAGGTCTTAATAGACCCCTCCCTCCCTCTCTCTTTTTAGGGCTTAGACCTGACCTCAAGGAGTATGATTTTTGAGGGTCTACTGACCTGGAGAGTAACAAAGGAAAAAGCTCTAGGTGCCGCTCTTACCCTTACTTTTGAATAAATGTTGTTTTTCTGCCACTTTTATCATCTGGATGTTTTGGGTCATATATGTAGAATGCCAGTGAGTGTGTAACCTACCGGTTGTTGTGTGGTGCGCATGCGTAGATGTCCAGGCTGTGCTACTGAGGGATCTGCTGGTCCTGCTGCAGAAACAAGATGACAAGATGGTGCTGAAATGTCAAAGCAAGAGCACCATTGCTGTGCAGGAGGGCAAACAGATGCTCAGCCCCATCATAAAGCTGGATTCTGCCTTCCTCCGAGAGGTGGCTACAGGTAAGGGTGTGACGTTCTCTCTCTCTCTGCTCTCTCTCTCTCTGTCTCTCTCTCTGCTCTCTCTCTCTCTCTGTCTCTTTCTCTGTCTCTGTCTCTCTCTCTGTCGGTCTGTCTCTTTCTCTGTCTCTTTTTCTGTCTCTGTCTCT
>JAVSBV010005252.1:0-12812 GCA_033117975.1 Parotocinclus spilosoma
GTAGTAAATGGAAATGTTAGGCAAAGACCTGTAGGTGGCAGTAGAGGGTAGAGTTTTTGGGTAGTAATGCCAGAGACGAAGAGTTTCTTGGGATTTTACATACGGATATTACATACTGTGCACGTTTTTGGTCCGATTAAGTGGCAATTTGGTCCAAATAAGCGGAATAACATTATACGTATTTAATAGGATTTGATTAGGTACTTTAGAATTTGGTCCGAATAAGTGGCTGGTCCCATTAATCGGTGGTCCAGTTAACCGGAATCGACTGTACTTGATTCCGATTAGTCAGATGATGAAGTCAGATATTTTCTATACCATAACACATATACTGTACAGACAAAAGTTTTTGGACACCCAAAACTCTCTCACTTTGTTCTACTACATGGGCTAATATATTGTCAGACAGTAAGTTCTGCTTCCCTTTTGGCATTGCAGTGCATTTTTTAAATGTCTGATCACAGTTGGCAAAGCAATTCTCTAAGGGCTTTGAGTGCAGCAGTGCAGAGAGTTCATTCATCCAATTATTCACTTTCTTATCCACTTAATCCTTGACAGGGTAGAGAGAGAGCCGGTGCCTTGCCAGCTGCATTGGGTGCAGGACAACCCCAACAACCCTAGACAGAGCGCTAATGCAATGTAGGGTGCAAACTCCCATGCACTAGGGGCACTTTGGAGACGCTAATTAACCTAACAAGCGAGTTAGGTTAGTTAGTTAGTAACAGCTAAATGTATGGCTTCTTTGGCAGACACAATTTCATCATTTAATGTAGAAAGATGTTAAAAGCACATCCTTAAAGTCACGAGGTGGGGCCTCTATGGATCAGACTAATTTGTCCAGCATCACACAGATGTTTCATTGGATTGAGATTTGGAGAATTTGGAGGTCAAGTTGACGCTATTCCTGAACTGTTTTCACAGTGTCGCCAGATGCATTATCCTACTGAGAGATACCACTGTCTCTAGGGGATACTGTTCCATTTAGGGGTGTACATGGTCTGCAACAATGTTTAGGTGGAGGGTACATGTCAGTAACAGCCACATGAATCCCAGGAAACAAGGTTTCCCAGTATGTTATTTATTGAGTGTTATTCGTGAGTGGTTTAAAATGTTACCTTTGACTGGTGTATATGAAATCTACTGTATATGGGGTAATACTGGCACCATTATTAAGGTATTAGATGGTTTAGGGTTCAAATCCAGTACTGCCAAGCTGGTAATGTTGGGTTCTTGAGCGAGGTTCTTTCTTGTTCCTCACTTGTAAGACTGTTATGCATCTTTGTGTATAAGAAAGTCTGCTTAGTTTACTATATGAAAATGTATATTCCATGATATAGCAAATCAGCTAGAAACGTATTCAGTAATTCACAGCAACCAATATTAACAGTTAAATCATAAATCATGTCATAAATCATACAACATTCGGCGAGCTCCGACAGAGCAAATATATTTTATAAATGAGACCCTACATGCTCAAAGAGACAAAAAAAAATGTAGGTTATTAAGCTTGAAATGATTTGGCAGATCTGAAACAGTCACAAAAGTCAATGCTCTGAGCCTAGAATTTGTTTCTCTGTAGATGACGCAGCATCCTGTTACAGGACACTTGATTTGAAACCAAGTCCCCAAATAAGTCATAGTGGTGACAGGTAAAAGGGTAAAGCTGCCACAAAATGATGGAGCAGTGCATGAGACTGCCATTTCTGTTCAACTTGAGCACAATGCCACCAACAATGGCAATTCTCAAGCCCACACACGTCTAAATTAGGGACAGATGCTAAAATGTTGAGAAAAGAATCCAGGTTTTTATTAATGAATTAATTAAAAACATCCTTATTTCTAGCTGCAAATGGTATGCTGTCGTTTTCATGACATTTACAGGATTTAACATATTAGACATAAAATGCTTTGCATTGGTTCACTTTTCACTCGCCCTCTCGCGCACACACACTTTTACAGAGTGTGATTATTGTCTTTTATGTGACAGAGCCATATATTTCCTGCAGTGTTTCCTCAATATTCCCTAATTGACGGAGCAGTGACCAGAATCAGCCAGTTTACAGTGTTATTGCCAGTATCAGTCTCATTAAACTTAAACATAAACACAGCCACACATGAACAGCAGTGTGCTAATTTTAATTCAGAAATTGTTTCGTGCGTGTATAGAGCTTTAAACACCGCACAGCCACTCTCGTTTATGAGATTGCTGCTGATGCTTGTTCATGATAAGAAAGTTTTGAGTGTGTGTGCCCTATGATGGGTTGGCGCCCCGTCTGGGGTTGCTCCTGCCCTTGCGCCCAGAGTGGATTAAGCGGAAGATCATGGATGGATTGATAAATGACTCAAATGGATTACAATCTATGCATACAAGGTTCTTCTGACAATTTTAGACTTACATCTGTATTGTATTGTAAATCATGCCACACTGTCCAATGGGGACACACCATACATCAATCTGCAACACAATATCCATTGGGTCAGGGAGATTATTCTTAGTAGGTTTGTCCTACTTTTGGGCTGTTCTGCTTTCCATAAACATGAGACAAAGAGCAGTATGTGTGGGAGAATTTGGGAAGGCTGAAAGTCAGAAGTGTTGAAGAAATCTGAATCACTTACGGGAGTTTAATTGTATGCATGAAAAGAGCTGCCAGAATATGCAGCAGTCCATTGTAGATATAACAAAAGCCTGGAGCAGTACCTGCTTGTCTTTGAAAAGAAATATTCAAATCCTCCTGATGCTGTAGAGGAGATGCAGAGCCGAGAATTCTAGCTTGTTCTCCTGAATGACCCCACAGTTCTAACATTCTCAGATGGTGTAATCTAAGATCTTGATGTGGGGACTGCAAGGAATCATTGTTCATGAATATAAAGTAGCTCAGTCTTGGTTTTAGGTGAAGCATAAGCTGAAGAGAAGGAAGGGATGTCTTAAGTGTCATCAGCAGAGTGGTGGTAGAAGAAGCCATGGAGAGGACAACAGAACAGGACTAAAACTTGTGGGAGAATCAGCATAGCAAAGATTCTTTCCTCAATAGCAATAGCCAGTCTGATTCTCGAAGCCAATGTAAAATCTGTAGCTAGTAATAGTAATCCCCATTTTACAAGATCAATTTTGAGACTAACTACTGTAGCTACAACAACCCATTTACTGGTGCTAAGCTATTCATTAACCCACATTTTATTTATTTGTGTTGTTGTTTGCCCTCATAGTTCATTGACAAGGTTTGTATACTCAACTATTAAAGCTTTTATATTTTATCCAATGAGAGAGTGCATATTGTTGGGATTTATTGCATATTTCGACCAATTGAAATCATACTACGCATGACACTTTAGTATATCACAAGTAAATCACAAGTTCTCTAAAAAAGCACAAAAAATATATATTTCTTAAAATTTCTTAATAAATAATACCATGTGAAAAGTTATGACATGACCAGAACAAAATATGGTAAATATTCTTCATTCATATTCTTATACACTTAATTCTGGTCATATTGTCATGTGTAATTTTAATGAGGTGTTCTCAAAACCAGTAAGCTCCAGTGTAGCTGTGGGAGCCATTTATAATTGGTTACATGATTGTGCTCCAAGTGTTGAAAGAGATTTGTGGTACAAAATGTGTCCAAATGATGGAAATGGCATTTTTCTTTGGTACAAACCGCTAGGTGTTTGAGTTCTCCTCCGTGCTGCTTCCATGTCGCTGACTGGACAGGGCAGAGTCATGTGACTAGGTTTTAATGGGACAGTGTATGAAAACGCAAACTGTGGAAAATATTAACAGAATCGTTTTAAGTAGGAATAGAATTTTAAAAATATATATCTGACACAGACATTTCAATTCTATTAATTTTCTTTTAATTGCCCCTACTATTTACCCACTCTTTGTTAGGGCAGCCAATTTTCACAGAAAGATGAAAACTATTATCATTCCTAAACTATTAACAGCATTTATAAGCAATACAAGACAAAGCCAGCAAGACAAACATATGATCAGATGGCAAAGTCCACATGTTTAGGGAAGAAAATCATATATGCTATAAAAAAGGTTTGATCTGATAAGACCTTTAAGAGCCACACCTCACAGACCAGAGGGTACACTTGGTATCAGCGCATAGCCAAAGTTTGAACCAAAGTTTCTAAGCTGCTTGGGGTCCAAGTGAACAGTTTTTCTCCTCATGTGTGAAAAACGCTGATTATGGTCTAACTGTACAGCTCATAATTATAGAATAAAGAGCAGCCTCATTGCATTACTGCTATTTGGATCCAGTTCCCATGTATTTTACTGTTACATTTTAATTATGGGGGACTGTGGTGGCCTAGTGGAACGTCCAGAAAGTCCAAGGTTCAAATCCCATCTCTGCCACAGTTGGGTCCTTGAGTAAGGCCCTTAACCCACAATTGCTTGGATTGTAAGACATCTGCTTGGATAATAACATCTGCTAAATAATGTAAATGTAATTATCAATTCATCATAATATATATAAATATGTGGTGTTTAACAAATGATTCATAGGAAACTCAAATGTATTTAAATGCATTAATTCACATGTCTAAGCACAGTAGTTAACTAAGCCATTGGACTGTACGAAATATGTCCTCAGTTACAGGTCCAGGCTTCCCATCCTCCACTATTGGGTCTTTGACAGAGATCCTTAAAACACAATTGCTTGAATGCAGGACTTAGTATCATATCTTAAGGTTGTCTCTGGAGAGCATTAAATGATCTGCTGCTACCTAAAGAGGACATTTACATATATGGCATCCAGCTGATCAATTTACTGTTTAAAGAGTGAATACAATCAATGCGACTGGGTGTTAAGGGCCTTTCTTAAGCGCCCAACAGTGGAAGCTTTGGCACAGGCATAACCTGTAACCTCAGCCTTCTAGTTAATTGTCCAGAATTTTAATTGCTACTTCCCCACTGCTCTAGAACACATCTGTTCTGACCAGTTTATCTACCGGTTATTAATCCATATCCGGTATTTATAATATTCCATTCGAAGCGCCCTCACACTCCCTCCAACCCAGCTCTGGCTCTTGAATCTTCTAACCCCAAATGGTAAGTGTTTCCTTAACCTTAATGATTTTGATCTCACTAATCTATAGTGGTCAGAGATGAAGCTATGAGCTTTCAGAAGAAAGGTTTCCATCCAAACATTTGCCACTTATGTTTCCATCCACTACAATTACGCGAAGAAACTAGATTTACAATCTTTTTGTGGCTGCGTTCAGCTCAGAAATGTCATTCAGGGTGAGCATCACACCTCACACACATTCAGTCATTCATTCATTTTCTTATCCAAACAGATACGTTATAATTCCAGCAGTCACATTTGCATTCCATCAGATGAACTATTAAAAAAAATCGAAATGTAATATCCATTTTGTTTTGTTTTTAGTCTGATTAGGTGGAATCGAATCATGTGGCTTGATTGGTGCTTGATATGTCATCATTTATTTGGCAAAAACATTCTTTATCACCTTCAGTATTACAAATATTTGACCTTTTCCACTGCACTCAATCGTTTTTGCAATACTTAGTTTTTACAATTTTTTATCTTAGATCTACCACTCAGGGTTTTTTTGCACATTTTTACAAAAATTTGGATGGAGGATGGAAAACCGCCTAGTTTTCTCAATCCTTCGTCCCTATGTCTGTTTCCTTGTTAAAAATCTCTTTTTCTTTTTCAAAACAAATGCCGTATTTTACCATTGTAATTTTTTACTAACCGAACTTTGAGTGCATGTCTATGAATTAATCCTAATTATGAAAATCATCTGACACAACTGTACCATCTATGAGAGTTCTATGAGGTACATGACATTTACATTTGTCTCATATGAGACACAGTCAGACAGCACACAGTTAAAAGTTGGGGGTGCATGAAAAGCAGTTCTTTGTGTGTATTGCATAACAGAAGAAAAACCTGTTACGTTCTTTCCTAAGACATTCTTACGGAGAGGAAGAGCTGCCCAAAATGCCCTCATACCTTCAACTGTTAAAGAAAAGGAAAAATAGGAAAGGACAATTCTCCCAACCAACAAATTCCCTGGATCTTTAACCAACCAGGTGGCCAAATGTTATGATGATCGCACCCACACACCTGCTGCTTCTTGGCATGACAATACAGTTTATTGTTTTTGTATCAGGCTCCATATGTTACTGTATAAATGGACTACGTGAGCGTTTTTAGAATTATTAGAGAATAGAAAGCTTTGGCTAAGGCAAATTTTGCACAGATGTGTCCATCATTTGTCACGCTAATATTCATGCTGTACATTCAAGGCATTGGCGCTGAATTTTAAACACCCACACTGACAATCCCCCACACTCTTGGCATTTCAAGATGAAAAACATTTCACACCCATGTTGCACATCTAGTGTAAGCACAGACCATCCACAGAAAAGAAGAAGTGATGGAACCAGTGAAAGTTCATTTCCCATCTGTAGCCATGAGATACATTGTACATATCTAAGAGTATTTCACACATATGTGTGAGCACACACACACACACACACACACACACGCAAACACACACAGAAACTAAAACAGGAACGTTCAAAAGCTCTATTCTATTCTAGAAAACTAAAAAAAGAACGAGACAGTAGAAAATAACTGTTCACTGACCTGCCCCGACACTGGCAAAAGAGTCCCCATTGTACCCTATCCCCTTTTGTTCCTCTCACCAGCAAGAAAGCACAAAATAGATCCTTATGTAACCAGGATACACTCACACTCACAATCACTCGCTGACTTTCACACAACCCCTAACAGACAGACTGATCAAGTAGGAGCGGGTGAAAGCTAAGACATGGTAGTCACATGGCAAGGCAGAGGAGGGGCTAGGCAACAGAGACAAACCAACATACCAATCTCATACTTTAGACCAATAAAATGCTGGGAAACCATTATATTTACATCTAGGAAGCTTTCAGGTCTTAAAGCAGTCTATAAATCTGAGTTTATATTAAACCAGCTGAACTAGACTAAGGGTGATCTCACACTGAGCTCAGTTGCCTTGAACCTTGATGGAGCACGATTGACCTCCCTCCCCAATTCCCTTCTGGCTCGTGCTCACACTGGCTTCCCCGAAACTTGCTCGAGCACGCTTTTGTCATCACGACAAGCTCCCGCATTGGACGTCATGGTTAAGCCTGTGTGTCCAGGTCATCACGTACGTTTGTGCTTTTTTTCTGTTGTTCGTTCGTCAACATACAGCCCTCTCACAAGGCTTATAATAAAATGTACAGGTTATGTGACGTTCCTGTTCCTGTTCCATGGGTGTGGTTCTCGATTTCTCAAACTGCATGTTAAGAAGATTTTTACGGAGGCAGCTGTTCGCTCACACACAACGTTCGACAAACTGGGAATGATAAAAGGGTCATTTTTAATTTAAGAATTAAGACTTATTCATATTTCTAGTTCTTGTACTTTCAAAAGTTTTTAGTTTAAAACATTGTACAATAATTTTTTTGCATTGCTTACAAGTAAATGAAATATAAATACCTTTGAATACCTGAAAACAATTGAATTTTTAGCTTAATACCTCTAACCATGTGTATTCTGTTTATAACATCACCCAGTGCAGTCACAATTTCAGAACACCAGAGGTTGCTTTATTTTAATATAGTTTTATTTTAAGATATTCCTTACTTTCTGTCTATAATTAAATGAAATATACATGATAGATATCCTAGCATTGTTTAACATTCAGCTGTGCTACATTTATATATCCTAAAATATTTCCATATCTCTCACTCTGCTTCTTTACCCACCTTTGTTACTGTACATGAGCACAGTATCACACCAGATACTGGATTCTGGTGAATTGTTGTTCTTTAGAAAACAAATAATGCTTTCACATGGTTAATCAATATATGGCAAAGCCACAATAGATAATAATAATTTTATTTGCAATTGTAAACCTCAGTTTCTAGTAAATGATTTTAACTGCAACCAACAAGTAGGGTTGTGTTACTAGACTTTAAAATTCTAAAGTCACAAAAGGGTAAATAATTTGAAGAGCTGTTATTCTTTTCTGAAAGTTATTCTTTTCACAGGAAATGGAAATAAATAAATAAATCTTCTCTAGATAAAATGAAAATAAAAGTTCTCTAGTTCAGAAAAACAAAGATGCTAAACACCGTTTTGGAAGGCAAGGTCTAATGGTTATCAGGTCTGAAAATAAAACATGTTTTCATATGTTTTCAACAGAATGGTTACTTGTGAGCACAGGACTCGTTTATGTTCAAAAGTTCACTCATTAGATAGTAATGTAAATTTCCCTTAGCTGTAGCGCCAATAAACAACCAAAACTCACAAACTGTAACAACGGTCAGGCCACAAATGACAGTAATATCTCGCTACAAATCAATGTTAAGTAGGCATTTTACCATAATACACCGTTTGCAGCTTATCCATATTCTACATAAACTACAATAAAAGATAAGCATCCATACTTCACAGTGTGTGTGAGACAGAAAGCAAAAAGGTAGGCAGTGATAATTCACTTAAAGTCTATGCATTAACATTTTCGGTTCAGACGATTATTTGTGAAGATTTATGGTCTTGGTGTTGATTGTTTTTAATGTTAGACAAACAACATTAAGGCAGAACCTGAACAGTCAGCTGGTTAACTATTCAGCTGCATATTACTGTCAGCAGGGGCATTTTACAATTTGTACAAAATAAACTGCTCACAAAAACTAGGGGATATTTCCAAATGAAATATCCCCTAATTTGTGTGAGGTGTATAAATAAAATGTGTTTTATGTGCTTACAGATCATGTGGTTCAGGATTAGTGAACAGAATGTCCATTAATTAGCCGATCGTAAGTAATAAATGCATTTCATCTTGTTGTCACTGCTTCAGCGTAATTGGGTAATTGGGTGTAATGAGTGAATTAAGACAAAGATATTAGTGTTAACCGCTCAGTTAGAACAAATTCCGTAATTCCACTAGAGTGAACCCAAATGAACTTAAAGAAAGCGGTAACCATTATCCCAATGCCACTCACAAACCACAAACAGCTTTATCACTTACAAAAGGTATATCAGAGGGTGCACAGGGTGGGCTGCTTCATAAATGTGTGTAACATGGAGCTCATAACTGCACAGAGACACACAGGCAGCGCAGCACTTCCAAGATCTTATTGAAAAAACAATACATCGGAATGTAATGTCAGAAATTCACAAATAGACAAATGCTCTGTTTAATGTCCATCCACTAATGTCTGTTCGCTTTAATGACTGAGGTCTTTCAAATTATAAGAAATTAAAATGCAAATATAAACCTGTCTTTTATCTACAGTCATTTCAGTCATTAACAGCTGGTCACCTCACCTTGCCAATCCAAGACGACGATAAATACTTGCTAAAGATATTGTTGGCAGTTGGTAAAAAGACCATAATGAGAAAATAAATGCAGCAGGATCCCCCAACAAAGCAGCAATGGATTAAAATTGTCTACGAAATTTACGCAATGGAGAAAATCCCATTTATGTTATAATTAAGGCTGAGGTTTTTTTTCTAAATACTGGAGAAAATGGACTCTAACTATGTCATTATAATAAGAAGTAATTGAAGCATTATGTAACAATATGAAACTCCATACTGTCTGTTAAATGTCTTGTTGTGCAAAGTAATACTACTTTGGACACACTAGTCAACCTTTGTTCTGTTGTTTGTTTAGTTTCGTATAGTTTTTTTGTCTTCTACCAGCCTTCTTTCAATAGGATGGATTGTAAAATTTTGGAAAAATAAAGAAAAAAAAAACCCCACTGTGGATCCATGCAGAAGTTAGAGATTAAAAGTGTTTTAGAGATTGTGTGTGTGTGTGTGTGTGTGTGTGTGTGTGTGTGTATGTGTGTTCGCGCGCTCACGTTTGGACAAGAGTCTATTTTAAAATGGTTGATGTGTTTAGAGACTTTTTTGTGTCTATGTTATGTTATGTTTATATGACTTTCTACTGCTTATTTGTATCAAGCTCTAAATGATGTTCCTAACATGTGTCTGTCCTATTGTAAGTAGTACTACTTTTTTGCCCCCTACGTACCTATATATTCTTTTGAACCTATAACTACATAAACTGGTTCACACCGACTCTTGAGGCTGTTTTCTCTGGCGGATTTTTCGGGTTTACATTTACATTTACATTTACATTATTTAGAAGACACTCTTATCCAGAGCGACTAACAACTCAATGCAATTGTGGGTTAAGGGAATTGCTTAAGGACCCAACTGTGGCAGCTTGGCAGAGTTGGGATTTGAACCCTGGACCATCAGGTGTACTTGGCTTACATCAAACACAAATACTTGCTTTCTCCATAACAGTTCATTACAGTATATTCTATAATCATTGTGAATTTGCATAAAAATGTAGTGGCACTAGGGTTGCTGTGTAGGTGGTGGCATTTCAGTCGTGTTTTCAGCGGTATCTCTGACGCATTTATGTATCATTTGCACACCGTTTTGTTCTTTTTTTGTGAAAATCCCTTTTATGTTTATATTACAGTAGCCATACAGACCACATACGACCGGTAATGTCCAGTCCAACTCCACTTTCAGACTGAATGACGTATTTAGAAATGATTTTACCACCGATACCTCACATGAACAGTAAATTCAGATTGCTTGTCTAATGTCGTTGAATTTCACAAAGCATTGTATTGTAGTATAGTGTATTGTAGTGTATTGTTACACCTCAGAATTCAGATGAGAACTGGGTTAAATACTCTAATAACAGGACATAAACACCATGGCTGTCTCCACATGCACTTTGTACTGGTGATATATTAACAGCATGAGCCCAGCAGAATGCACCACCACCCTGCTTTTATGGTCCTGCAGCAAACACAGATTTTACAGAATTACTCTGCAGAATGACTAAAAAACCAAACAAAAAAGTGGAGATTACAGACATTCTTACACCCCCCCCCCTTAGTATTGATTCTTATGTCTAGTGTCAGTTGGAAAATGTATAAGGAGAAAGAATGATTTACAGATTATAGATTTCTCGTGCTTCCAAACCTACAGGAAACTGTGGGGCAAATTAGTAGAAGATTAGGAAGCACATTAAGGACAGCCCGTATAAAAAATTATGAATGAATTACGTAAGGGCGGCTGTGAGAAACATATCAACATTCCGCCCCCTTGTGGTGAATATTTAGCATTTCGCTTTGTATAAGGTGCATGAGTTATGTTTTTATTCAACAAAAGCGCACAATTACTTTAAATTGCTATTCCGCAGAAAAAAATATATTTATTTATATATTTTTACTTGGTTATTCTATATATGGTGAATATGCTACAATAAAGATTTTCATTTGCAATTTTAAACCTTCAAACCAGTTTTAACTGTAACAAAAAGGGTACATACTACATTTTGAAATGCTGAAGTGACAAAAAGAGTAAATCATATGAAGAATTTGAAAAATTGAAAGTTATGTATGGTAAATGAAATGAAAATAAATAAATCAGTGGAGACAAACAAAAAGGCTAACATACATAAATAAATACAAACCTATATAAAAGCCCTGTCATGCCCCATAAAAAAAACTTTGATATACCATGAAACCACCAGAATCTTTCAAATCTAACCTGATTCAAAAGAACCGTAATCCAAGTGTCTGATCATACCACCCAGCTCTACAGGGATTAGATCAGCTACTGAACTCACAAGTGAATCAGAAGAGCTGAGTACATGCAGTACCTGCTTTATGTACACTAATAACAGGATATAAACATCACAGTCATCTCCACAGACTCCTTGTACTCGTAATATATTAATGGCGTGACTCCAAATTTATGGCAGCACCTCCCTGGTTTTATGGTCCAATGGCAAACAAAGGATTTCACAGGATTATTCTAGAGAATGACTGACCTAAAATCCATGTAAGACAACAAAGGTTTAAGATTACAGCACCTCTTACATCCTCCTCTGTTTTAATCTAAAAGCACTGGTGTACACAGTCAGAAAGAGTGACTTATTAAGGTTTGCACACCTCAAGTTCAGCTCCATTCCTTCAACCTACAGGAACTAAGCTGCACTGCAAATGGTACAGACAATAATAAAACGTGCAAACAATGTGCAAAAAATTCAGTTAGGTGGTTAATGACAATCTGAAAGCATTTCTGCCCCCTTTTGGCTTCCTTGCCGCATTGCGCTTTCTAACACCAGTGCACTGAGGTGATTGAGCCTACAAAATTTGCCAACCATGTTTGCAAAACAGGAAAACACGCACCTAATATAAAATTACCAACAGATTTACATTTACAGCATTTAGCAGATGTTTTTCTTATCTAAAGTGATTTACAATTAATACAATCTTACAATCCAAGCAATTGGGGGTTAAGGGCCTTGCTCAGGAACCCAACTGTGGCATTGTGATTTGAACCCTTGACCTTCTAGCCCATAGTCCAGAACCTGAACCAGTAGGCCACAAAATTTTACTTGAGTCAAATGTTTAGATGCAGCACAAAACCAACAGCACATTAATAGCATTTAATCACTGACAGTGTGATAAGCGATTCGACCATTTAGTGATATGCAAATTTGGACTCTTTAGGAGTGAAGAGTAGACTGATCGAATTAGGATCACATCTGTCTAAGCTCTGAGTGATTTTAAGCAAGGAAATGTCACCTTCCAGTCAAATGTAACAATACAAAAGTGCAGCCACGAGGCTCGTATTAATGGTTTGATACTCAGAGCTGTTATCACTTCATCAAACACACCCAACCACATAAACAAACGCGTACACACACACACACACACACACACAATCTTGGTAAACATACAGTTGAGGCCTTTC
>JAVSBV010005272.1:0-12809 GCA_033117975.1 Parotocinclus spilosoma
TCATAATGAGGCAGCGGATAAAGCGTCATCCCCACCGATGGCTCTGTAAGGGCGATCGGCGCGGACGACTACAAGCTACGGGAGCGGGTAGGACCCTAACAAATATTGGTTTTATCAGACCAGAGAATGGGTGATTTATGTGCTTTTCTGCAAACCGTGGGCTTTAATGTGCCATTTACTGAGGAGAGGTTTCTGCATAATGGCTCTGATATGCAGTGTTAGCTGTGAGACCTTGTATAAACAGTTGTGCGTCTTTCCAAATCATGTCCAGTCAACTGAATTTGCCATAGGTGGACTCATCTAAAAGATTATTGAGAGAAATGAGAAGCCCCCAGAGCTAAAGTTCAAGTGTCACAGCACAGGGTCTATATACTTATGTACATTCATTTTAGTAAATTTGCTAATAATAATAATCATTATTATGATTCTTCTTCTTCTTCTTCTACTTATTATTATTAGTATTATATATAAAAGTTGTTGTTATTTTAGCACAAGGCCTCAAAAAAGTGAAAGGGCCTTTCTAAATGCATTATGTCTCAGTTTGGTCGGTCACCTTCTTATAATATACTTCAAAATATTAAAAATCAGTTACTAATGCTTTTGATTTAGGATCATTGGTGTTAGACTTTAAAGTTCTTCAGTCTGGTGGACTTTTGTGGTGTATACTCTTTGTTCCTTAAAGTTGTAGTGTATGTGAAAGTTGTGTTTGTTTGTTATGATGGTCTAGTGATTGGACAGTTTTAAATGCTTGTGAAAGCATTCATTAGTTTATGTGAGGATTGAAAAACATCCATTCTGAATCTCAAGGTTTTGATCTGTTTTGTACATATAAACCCATATGGGCCCTCACGTGGCTATTTGCTTCATATAAGGTGAAATACGTGGCTGTACTGACAACTCAAAATGTCATCTTATAAGGGCATTGTAACTTTATAGAGCAGACTGGGGTGTGCAGTCAAAGCTGCATTAAATCTTACGGTCTAGACATTTATTTTCTCCTGGCTTATCAGTGCAGCATTTTTAAGCAGTTCCAATAGTGCATAATATGTTTTATAACTACATTAAGCAAAATAGTATAAATATAATATCAATATAAAAACAAGACAACATCTACCCAACTTAAGAATAAAATAGGAATAAAATAGAAATAGTTTTGTTATGGATGTGGTATATGACTTAAAAGTCTAGTTCCATTCCCATAATGCTGCTAGTCATAACATGGGAACATAAACATACTTTGTTGGCAAGTGATTGTTAATTTATGCGGTGCATTAGTTAACTCTTACTGACCCCAGCATCACTATGGAAACCTTTTCTGTGAAAATGCAGATATATGTCATATACTGTACATCTTCAAACATACACACCCTTTTCCTCTAGCAACTGGTTCAAGAGCCAAATTATTAAAGTAGGAGGTGTAAAAGTTCACTTAAGTAAGAGAGATGGAGAGGCCCATGGGCGAGGAGATGCAACACAGTGAGAGGTCTGTCTGTAGTCAGCTAAAGCACGCACGCACACACACACACACACACACACACACACACACACACACACACACACACACACATTTATAAAGTTGTTTGTGCAAATTACAAAATAAAATTTAGTGCCGGATTCTGAATTTCACATTACATTTTTGCAATCAAAGTATTTAAAAGGGTGGCATGGGTAGTGCAGTGGTTAGTGATGTCACCTCATAGCAATTTTTCTCTAATTTAGTGCACTATATGTAATTGTAGTACATGTTTATGGTCCTGGAATGTAACCACCGCGATCTGCGAAGTAGGGACACTATATTTATTTAAGTATTTCTACACTATTTTAGCCATAGAACTTGCAGAACATTTGGGTGGCATCGTAGGGCTTGAATGAATTCAGTCTATAATGAAACTGCATATCTCCTGTAATCTATAGCATCTAAATTTCAAGTGAAGAAATTGCATAAACTTCATTTTTGTAGCAATTTGAGCATCAAATCATAACACCACAGGAACCTGTATCCTGGTGGGGATTTTCGGCTCTGTGGGGTACTATGTTATTGACTTAGCTGTGACTCAGAATGGGGAAACTGGTTGGGTTGGATCGGATCATTCACTGGCACTGCTACTGTGACTCAATACTCGACCCTATAATGGACTGGCAAGTGTGTTTATCCATGGCATCATTTAGCAGTGGCATTTCACAACTACAGGGTCTGAGGTTACTGTTACTAAGCTGTGGATACTGTTTGTGACTTTTTTGGTAGCTGAAATTTGAAGATAGTAGATGTCAGATTTTACTCTTCTGATATAAATGTGTTATATATACATTTACCGCATATAGAAGTCATTCTTGTCACAGCAACTTTGTTGTTTTGTATTATTGCAGGTCACACAAGGAATTTCTAAAAATGCAAATGAAATAGCAGTGATCAGAGAGTAAAATGATCAGGTGCCAAAAATAAACCAAAAGAAACCATTTGCTTGCTTTTTCAATTCTTTTTAACCAAGTAGCTAGTCTTACATGGTATGGGCTGAGTGGCTTTTAAACTAGCCAGTAACCAGCCAGCTTGTTCTTACAAAGTGCAAAGCACTACTGAGATAGTACAATAAAAGTACATCTAAAGGCATTGACCAAATTGGATTAACAAAATATAATTACGAACAGTATATTAACATTACGTAACCAAAAGGACTGGACTACAGCACAGGACTGGTTATCTCGCTATCTGGGTCTATTCAGTGCTTACTGCTAAAACATTTAAGTATATGATGCCCAATGATGGTTTATTATGTACACAACCAAATATTGTAAGGAATTGTAACCAACCCTTAATATTACACTCTTTCCAGGGAGTTTTGAAACTGATTTGGTGTAAACAATGTCTTTATTAAATAGTGCTTCTTATTATTTTTGGTAACAAAGAAATAGTCCTTGGTGAGTTACTGGTTCCTCATGAGTTACTTACCTTATGAGTGTGTCATATACTGTGTACAGTAGTGTATCTGAATATAAACATGATTCATTTCCGTGTGACCCAGTTCACCAGTATAATTGTTTCTTATTCCCAGAATGAACAGAGAAAGTATATAGAGTTGTTTTGTATGGCTGGACATCTTTAATTAATAAATGCATTTGCTCAAATTGCCTTTTTTAGGTCACTTGTAACTCTGTTAACATCAGGGGTGTTGTGGAAGCTTCAGTGCTGTGCAAACAAGTGTGGTAAAGGAGGGAAGAGAACAGGAAAAGAGGGATGGCATGGGGGAGGAGTAGTGGAGAAGTCCTCTTTTGGATTAGTGTGAGCTCCTTGGTAATCTGCATGTGAATGATTGTGAACAGCTTTAGCCGTTACCCCCCTCACACCCACAGTTAGAAAGAGAGGGAGCTTCATTAGCACTAGCACCCAGTACATCTTGAAGCAGAAGGCTAAACTTTTTGTGCAGGAGAGGGAGAGAAAGAGCAGGGAAGATTTGGATTGTAGGAGTGTTTTATCTCTCTCTCTGTGTAGATCTGGAGACAGTGGATTTTGAATGAGAAAAGGTAAGAATTGTCTATCCTCTGACATTTCTGTCTGTCCTCCAGAATTTCCTTGTGGCCGAACTCCCTGATAACAATGTACTGACACACACAGGGGGAGGGGCGACATTCTGGGAGCCTCTCAAAGAAAAAAAATAATTGGACTTTTATTCATTTCTATGAGCAACTATTTAATCAGCATAGCCATTCTCACAGTGACAAATACTTTTCATGCTGGGTCTTATGGATTGTTTATTACACATTCATCTATGATCAATTTAAAGCAATTCATTGTGAGTTACCTAAAGAGCAACAATCAGCAAGATATTGAAGTGGTTCCACAGTTGCCCACACATTTTCCATAATCATCCACTATGTCTATTCTGTCTCCCAATGCTGTGTTCCCTAAATCAGTTTATTTTGCATTTAGCTGTAAATCAAACAACAGGATACACATTTTCTTAGGTTTAGAGTTTAGATTGTGGTAAGGGAAAACAAGCGTTGTTCTTACAAACAAACATGCCATTTGGAGTTAAACCTAGTAGCAGTTTTCTGGTTGGCATCAATGGGTTTAAACTGCAATGCCAAGGGGAATTAATTAAATGATGTATGTTGATTAATTAAGTTGCAACTACTGAAGTATGAACAGGCATTTTACAGTAGCAGTTATACCTGTGTTTTGTCTTCTAATGTTCATGCCCTGGAGCCTGTGACTGGACATTGCTTAGTAGATGCATCAACACTATGTTACAGTTTATGTTACATGCTCATCTTTGATTTAGGTTTTTCAGATAGAATAATCTAGAGTTGTAAGCATGGAGGTACTCCAAAAAATATATAAACTGTAGAAATGCCGGTTTGCCACAGAATGTAAAGACCTTATGTAAAAATCCAAGCTAAGCACACATTCTATTCAAGCAGAGAGATTACATAGGTTATTGAATGTATATTGACTGACCCCACCTTATTACAACATATCGTTTCTAGTCTGCTATTTGCTCATTTGCTTTTGCGCTGGAGCTCTGAGGCTGATGTAACAAAAATGTAAGAGAAGATTAGCTGGGTAAATCTTCTATATTTTTTAAGAGACATTAGTAATCTTAACTTTAAATCCCCATTTTAAGTGCATGTTATGTGCCCATGTGCAAGATCTGTAGTGTGTCAGTAAACAGTTTATTTTACATAAAACAGAAAGTGGTGGCACATCCTTAAAACACGTTGCCTCTTCTGTTTCAATTTTTTTTTCAGTAAATGGTCAACTCACTTGCCAGGTGTCTGGGACAGACATGTGAAGTGACTTTGTAACTGTTCTGCCTATGTGTGCCTTGTTTGAATTAGCCTGACCAATATTGAGATCAAACATCACTGCTATATTATACCTTTAATACTTAGATTTTCCTCAGTATAGTATGGTGCTGGCAATGTTTTAAAGAAGCCATTCTAAACTTTACACAGTATCCAATATAGGAGCCAGACATGATTTCCCTTCATGAAGAATGTCTTGGATAGTTTGACCTTTGTGTATTTACATATACTGTATATATTATATACCCCAGTGAAAAAGGAGTGTGGACTACTGTTTTGATTATTTTTGATGACTTTATCAAAACACAACAGCTGCTCGGGTCACTCTTTCATGACTCAGCAAGCTATGCTAGCTGGTTACATTTTTGACCACCTAATCAAATTTAGCAAATCAGCAAACAAATAGAATCAATGTGATAACCCCATTCCATTCAACAAGTACTGTCCTGAAGCACTAAGTAAACAAGCTCAAAAATGAAAATAAGACATATTAAGAAAATAAAGAAAATAAGTAATATCCTACTTAGAGTGTTGCTGGATTCTAGTTGTTTGTTTCTCTGCTGGTACTGAAACCATCTTATGCTTTTTGGTTTTCTAATCTGTGTAATTCTCTTCATCTTTATTTCAAGTAGACCAATCAAATTATACATGATTTACTAATTTCTTCTCTAAACTCATATGTGGTCTGCAAATGCAGGAAATTCTCATAACAGCACTGACCAACCAGTGACAATAATACTATAGCAATATCAACAGAATCAAATCTTAGTTGTCTCAACACAGAAGTCCCAACACAAACTTCTCATTGCCTATTGGTTGAAGCCATGGATGAAACTGGTGGCACCGTGGTGGCCTCAAAGCTCCAGAGATTCCCAGTTTAATCCACACCTCAGACTCCACTTGTGTGGATGTCCTCCCTGTGTCCATGTGGGTTTACTCTGGGTGCTTTGGTTTCCTCTCACACCCAGGATGTGTAAGAGTAACTGGGTGTGAATGTTACTGATTAGTATCAAAGTATCAACCTCAAAGCCCATAGTGCAGGAGGACTCCAACCTAACAGCATATGCTAAAAATGCTGCTTACATAGAAATTTTATTGGTATAGGTTTAATTGATGAAAATATGCTTTGAGCGTAAAGCATTGTATTTGTTTGGGTTATGGATAACGGTACAGTGGTACCTCGATTCTTAAGGCTTGACCAGTACACATAATGAAAACAATGAGTACCATGCACATTCTCTCCATAAGTAATACTTTTAATTTCATTAATCAATTTTATATTTTAGAATAATGTGTTTTAATTCACAGTATAAACTGTCTCATGTCATTTAGTGAGTAATGGAATTGAAAGTGAAAAGTAAATGTGCACTTATAACGAGAGGGTTCAGTTCCTGTTTTCTTTTTAGTTAGCTACCATTACTATCCATTTTAGAACAGGGATTTATTTGTTTTAAGAATATAGTAGTGTTTTAAGAAACATAAAATTAAGAATCACATAAACATGATTACTGAGCAAAGGCTATTAAGACGATGAAAAAGGTTAAGAAGCATAGACGCTACTAGTAATTTTTGTGCAGATAAATACATTATACATAAATACATTAAGACACTTCCAGAATAAAATTGCTTCACTTAAAACTGAGCAGCACGGTGGTGCAGTGGTTAGTATGGACATCTTATAATTCTAGTAAATAATTCTGTAAATAAAACATGATAGTATTTCCTTGTTAAAACATAATTTTAACAATTTTTTGTTCGAGTTTAATATTGTTTTTTTTAGTTTGTTCAATCAAACATCCATATATGTTGGCTAGGTTGGAGTGAACTAGCCAGCTACCATGGTGCACTAGCTGTTTATGCCGAAGCAGTAGGTTTTACATCCGACCCATGAGATGAGAAAGTATTTCACATGAGATGAGAAAGTATCTCCCCTAAATCCAGGATCCCCAGGAGCACAACAGAAATCTGTACATGTCCATCCTTGATAATCTTATTATTATTGATTATCTTTATTGATAATTTTTGTGCTTCTTAGAATTAGTCAAATCAAGGAGAGTATGATGACATGACAGAAGTGTTTCCGGAGAAGGCATTCTAGAGTGTCCTGAAAAGTTATGGCCAATACTTAGATTCAGGGAGACTGGGGTCTGAACTTCAAGTCCTAAATTCAATTCAGGATTTTAAAGGTTAACAGATGAAAGCTGTTGGAGCTACATCTGCGGATGTACCGGTAGAAAGGAGCCTCTCCTGTTTAAAAGGATGAACTCATTACAATGACTAAAATCCTTTCCACTGTTGAAAGCACCTTTATTAGGCATGTGCACATTAGAACTGGCCTATGAGTTTATAAAGAATACTATTATGAAAATTGCAACATTCCGCATTTCAGTGCAAGTGTACTTTACATTGTCCAACAACCATTTGGTTTCCTTTCATCTTGTGAAACATTGGAATCGAAAGCTTTTCCCCCATTTGTGGTGGTCCTCATAAGACAGGGTTAAACCATGGCTGATTAAACACAGAAACGGGCCTGCACTATATCAAGTCCATGTTCATTTTTCTCTTTAATTGCAAATGCTTTACCTCTTTTTCTCAGTATTCTCTCAATTTGAGTCAGTATGTTTGACTTTCTCAGCCTTCTGGAAGGTAGCATGTTCTTCTGTTTCTCAAACTCACTTTTCACTGTTGCCTTTTGCTTACATTCTCTGTCTTCCTTTCTTTTTGGCACTTGTTCTTAATGTCCATTTTTACGTAATTAGATATTGTTTATGCCTTGAGCCATCTGTTATTCACAAATTATGTATTTTCTTTTTTTTTCTTTCAGACTTTTACTGATTCATTGTCTCAATATTGCAATGCCTTTTGTCCTTACTATTTAACATATTTCTTAGTTTTTCTTTTTTTTCCAGCCTGTATGCCTCTATCCATATTTTCCTAGCAGCTGTACTTTGTTCGTCACTTTGCTCTAGCGTCCTTATGCACCCTGTACTTTCTGTAATTTTAGTAATTATGTCCAGTATTGTTTACTGCCACTGTTTAGTGTGCAAGTTGCTTCCTGTATGTAATCTATGTCTGTTTCTGACTGAAATGATGACTCATTTCTAAAAAAACAAAAATGTTATTATAAACTCATATATTAATTTAAAGTATCCCAAAGGTAGTGCGGATGGGCCTTCCCATTGCAGTTTTGAGCAGAGAATTGTCCAGACTGCTCAGTGTTTGGCTTAGGATGAGTTCTGCAAGTAACCCAGATCATGTTGAACATCTTGTATTGTCTTGTGACTTAGGATTAACCTTTTTTACTATTTTTTCAACCAGTTGTGATTGCTGTCCCTTTCTACTTATATATTTGTTTTACTTACTTTTACATTTAAGAAGTGGATGTTCTGTTACAGTAAACTGAAACCCTATAAGCTTTCTTACTTCTTTTCCAGCTGTACAAATATTTGAAGGCTCTATATCTCTATATATACAAAGAACATACATTTTCTAAAAGTTAGAGCTACAATGATAATTCATCAATTACTGGGGATGGTTGATGGCTAGGCCCAAAATCTAATCATAGATTATGTCACAAAATTCGGTTATATCTTCTCATGGGACAACACTGAGAACAGAACTCTGAACAGGCCTCGCCGTGGTCGAGTCAAAGTGCATGTTCTCAGCATCATATCCCAAGGTTGGCTTTAAAAAATGTAGGAGGACTTACTCACTGACATAGGAGTGCTGCCAGCATTGCTGCAGAGGTTAAAGGGGTCAGCCTGTCAGTGCTCAGGCCATCTGCCACACGCTGTATCAAACTGTTCTGCATGGCTGTCATCCCAGAAGGAAGCCTCTTCTAAAGATGATGTATAAGAAAGCCTGCTTGTTGAAAACAAACAGACTAAGGGCATGGATTACTGGAACAATTTCCTGTGGTCTGATGAGACCAAAATAAACGTATTTGATTCAGATGGTGTCAAGCCTGTGTGGCAAAAAACACATGGGAAATGCAATGACAAGTCTTTGACAAGACATTTAAGTCAGTGCTGAAAAATAATGATGGCCACACAAAATATTGACACATTATTCGCACAGTAAATTAAGCGCACTGTAAATTTACACTGTTACACAAGGTGTAGACTAACTGCTTTATATTTAATTAAAGTGACATATCCTGAGTGTTATCCCATGAAAATATACAGTAAAATATTTACAAAACTGTGACTTTTTTGAGAAACTGTATGTACTGAGGTTGAGGTAATGTGGCTTTGGGGTTTTGCTTAAGGTCTTTACTAGGTAATCCCATCAAAGGTGCACA
This sequence comes from Parotocinclus spilosoma, assembly GCA_033117975.1. Taxonomy (NCBI): domain Eukaryota; kingdom Metazoa; phylum Chordata; class Actinopteri; order Siluriformes; family Loricariidae; genus Parotocinclus; species Parotocinclus spilosoma. Next base: position 9,101 of record JAVSBV010005272.1, read on the forward strand.
TTTCTGGGTCCATGCTTGTTGTCACCCTAATTCTCTCACATGTACATTTAGGTTTGTGGCAGTGTAGTGTAGCTGAAGTCTGAGGGTGCCTTTAGGTGTTCCTTTGTGTTCTTTGCATGTTCTCTGTGTGACTGCATGGGGTTCATCTGGCTTTTTTGTTTTCTCCAAAATAATACAAAGACACATGTTTGACCCCCAACACCCTGGTAATCATGCATTCACCAGACAGCAATTACAGTCTTAAGAGTCATCTAAGGGAATCTTCACACACATGAATTGGTTCACCTGTAGTCATCTCAGTAAGACTCCTGGCAAAGGACATACATCAACATCCCAACCCCCACACACACTTACATACAGTCTGACCACCTACTAGGAGTACCCCACCTTAATACCACCCTCTGTGTTAAGAAAGCCCACAATCTGGTCCTATTTTCTTCACCACAAGACTGAATATTCTGTGACAACAGAACTATTATAATACTATAAATTATCTGCACTAAAATAGACATCAACAGTGTGTTTGCAATGTCACAATGCTGTATCAGTAATGCGGAACCAACTAAACATACACAATTTGTTGCATTCAGTCTGATCAAGGTATTAGAAAATTAGGCAGCACAGAATAGGTTTATATTGAAAAAAAACATATCCATCCATTTACCATGTAATTTTTCTGAGCTGCACTTAGAAGCTTCTGATATAATATTTTTCCCTGCTCGTGTTATTATTTTTTTATATATGCTATGCTAACAAATATTCTTGCAGTGTCATCCTCTAACTTCTCTGCCTTTCTCTAACTCCAGATACTGTACAGGAGCTGGACTTGCAGCTCAAGCAGCCCAACCAGATGGAGGAGAAAGAGGTGGAACATCTAGTGAAGGAGGAACAGGGAGTACAGGAAAACCCTTGTCTCTGTGAACCAAATACAAAGGGTGTCATCAGAGGAGGCGACCTTTTTGGCTACGTAGGCATTGAGACTGTGCTAGATCAAATGAGACGAAAAACTATGAAGGCGGGCTTTGAGTTCAACATCATGGTGGTCGGTGAGTGCTTATGATTTAACCTGCAGTTCAATGTGGTTCGAGAGTTCAAGATTTTTAAGAGAACAGCTACAAACAATAAAATTTAGATAAAAACTAATTCTAGATAATGAGATTGTACATAAATATTCAAATCAGTATCTGATCTAGAATAAGATTAGGAAATTTGATAAAGAGAGCTGGATTTTAGCTAGCTCTCAGAGCATGTATAACCATAATATGATTTTTATTTGCTTTCTCAGTATGTGTATGCATGGAAATGTAACACAGCAGTGCAAAACTTATTCTAAAACACTTAACTTTGTGATTGCGAGATCAGGCAACTCACTGTATACAGTATATGCTAAAGATATTTAATTAAATTAATAATTTTGTGTTATTAGTTTAGGTTTTAAGCTTACTTCACATATATTTGTGATATTGGCTGGTTGCGAAGTAGAAAGGCCTGTTACCTGAGTCATGTATACCTGGGGGTTTCCCATTATGTGATTACTCAAGAGCATCGGATTTTGCATTTACATGTACCTAATAATCTGATAACTGCAGAAAATCAGACTTTGTCAGTAATCCAGTAATTGCATAGATATAACTATGATCGGATTTTTAAGTGCATGTAAACTTAATCAGTGATTACACTTATGCAGTCTTGTGAAATACACTTTCTCGGTGTATGTATTTACCTTCTATTGGTGATTTTGTAGGAAGACATAAATTCTTATATTTTCTCTCATTCATCAGCACACTGTTTGAGTTTTGCTGAGACAGTTGAAAAGAACTGAAAAACTCACATTTTGTAAAAGCAAAATGCTTTTGAAGTTTTTGCTTTACTTAGATAATATTACAGCATGAACATGAAAAATAGCCTTTTAACAAATTAAGTCTAGCAGTTACACCAGCAGGTAAAATGTCATAATTTTTAAATTATTATCTTTAAATCTTTATCTTATCTTTAAATATTATTATCTTACCTGTGTTGGGTCATCATTAGAAAATCCATGCTTTGACCACACAAACCATATTGTCTCTACCCAAGCATATACATGCTTTATAAGTGATAGTTACTGGCTAATGAATACCTTAGAAAGCAGTGGGAAGATTAACTAAAGGCAAAGAAAGTGTTTTTTTTAACTGCATAACATCTTTTGAAAAAATATGAAATGATAATACTGTACACTTGAATAGTTCACACATTTATCAAGCAATCTTGGAGATACCTTTCTATCATGTTTATATCTTAAAGATAGAGGAATATCCAGCATTGAGTATATATGCATAACCATAGAGAAAATGCTGTAGATGTATTTGACTCACTGTTATGACGATGCATATGCAGACCAAACGGATCTATAAATATGGTGCTTGTGTAGGTTAGAGAATGAACTAGATTAGAGAGTAGAGCGTGTATTGTAGCACAACTGGTGTAAGCTCAAGACTCAGAAGCTAACAGGAAGACTGTGGCATAAAAGGGGAAATACAGGGCAGGTGTACAGGAAGCAGATGCAGTAGTGTGTACAGCAAGAGACTGGAGCTCAGCTCCTTTTTAAACCCTAACATTACAAGTGATTAGAATAAAAGCACTTAATTTATGCAGGAAAGCTCTTGTTTGGGGAGCATAAATGGGAACATGCTATATTTAGCCTTTAGGTTCTTTCGACATTTATAATTTGAGAATTGACTTTTGGAATTTGAGTTTATTCTGTGTCTGGTAAATGTGTAAGGAACAAAATGTGCTCACCTTAAACAAGTATATAGCTATTTCCTGGAAATAAGTTATTCTCCTGTTTGCCACATATCTGTGGGTTCTAGATATCCAGAACATTTAAAATGTTGCCATATTGAATATTTATCTGGAGGAAACGGTGATGTTGAAGGTGCATCCTCAAATTTGAAGTGCTTCCAAATTTGTTTTGTTCACACTTTGAGTGCCACTTGACATTTTGGATGACATAAAATTTTTTAAAAAGTTTAAAAAAAAATAAAAAAAAACACATTAGAGTATTACTTGCAATAAAATATGTTGTTTGAAATCCAGATCAATATACACTGCCCCCAAAACGTATTGGATATATCATTTTGAAATATCCCCTAATTAATGTGAGCAGTATATTTAAAAGTACTTGTGTTATGTTGGATGATGCCAAACAGCATCACCACAGCAGTAAAGGTTTTCTTTCTGAGCCTCTCACAGTCAACATGTTGGTCCTTTGCTATTCTGTAAGCTGTTTTAGTATGACTGGACAGTGCAATTCAGTTATTATTTCGATCAGGTCGTATTCATATTCAGTATATACACTGCTCACAAAACGTTGGGGCTATTTAATTACGTGAGCAGTATAGTTTACACTTAACCATGTAGCAGATGCCCTTATCCAGAGCTACTTTTAACAGATGTTGCAATCGCAAATATTACAGGCTAAGCTTCATGTTCAACCGTGACACCTTGACAGAGATGGGATTTGAACCATGGAAAACAGTTGAACCATGGAAAACAGATCACACGTATGTGTTGTTTAGTGTGGGCCATACCTAATTAATTGATTAGACAGCACAGGCTGTGCTGATTACACTGATCAACAAATTTTCAAAAGGTGTTTGTTTCTGAAATGAAATGAGTCATTCCCTAATGATTTTTATGTGCTGAATTCAAATATCACAAGGAAAACTGT
>JAVSBV010005283.1:0-12808 GCA_033117975.1 Parotocinclus spilosoma
CACACACACACACACACACACACACACACACACACACACACACACACACACACACACACACACACACAGACAGACATGCTGGGGTGCTACAGAGATGCCAGTTGACCCGATGTGACTTTGGAATGTGGAAGGATTGTGAAGAACTTGTAAATTCCACATAGGCATCAAGCATGGGAACTTGAAGCAGAATCTTGGGAGCTGTGAGGTGACAGCGCTAACCATCCACTTGCTTAATATGTCCATGATTATTCAAAGTACAATCTGTATAATTAAATGAAATAATAAGCACGTGGCAAATGATGCAGAACCTATGGTGTTACACGATCCAATAAACGTTCAACATTCCTTCTTTACTCTGTGTTCCTGTGCTTATTTGGTGCCAGTGATGTAATATAAATTGTATTAAAAGTAAAAAATATGAAAACAATAAAAATAACCCTGTGATACTGAACTTTTGACACACTATATACGTCTATAACGTCTATATATCTATCTATACCGTATTTTTACTAGTATGATAGTTTGCATTGGGCAGCACGGTGGCTTGGTGGGTAGCACCGCTGCCTCACAGCAAAAAGGTCCCGGGTTTAACCCAAGGTGGAGCGGCCTGGGTCCTCCTTGTGTCTACGTGGGTTTACTCCGGGTACTCCGGTTTCCTCCCACAGTCCAAAGACATGTGTTACGTTAATTGTTGTCTCTATAGGGGCCCTCAGTATGTGACTGTGTGTGTGCCCTACGGTGAATTTGCGAATTAGGGTTGTTCCTGTCCTTTCAGTTGCCGGGTGGGAACCGACTGACCAGCAGTCTAGTATGGTAACTAGAACAAACTTGTTTAAAGAACTTACTGTACATACAATAAGAAATATACATAGCTGACACATGCTCAGTTGGTGGTGCATGTGTCCCTTTAGCTAGCTATCACATGCAGATGTGACCAACTGTGACTGGTGAATCAAAAAATAAAAGTTACATTAAGTTTGTATTTATTTGTTCAGTGTTTTTCAAGGCACATACAATTAAAACAGACATTAAAATGCATCTATATATAAAATCTGAATAATATAAGAAAACATTTGACAGCTAGAGTGGGGTTCAGAAAACTAATATCATCTCCACAAGCTGTGTCTAATTCCCAGTTTTCAACAACACAAACAGCAATGTTGTGTTTCTATCATTAAGAATTTGAACCGCAGTGGCTCACGGGTAGAGCACTTAGCAGTGATGAACCGCCCTCGTTTGACTCCTTTGAAGCCTAGTGTTTGTGTTTAAAATGCATGTGGTTTCTGGCACCATTAAAACCAGTATGTCTCTGGATGTTTTCTTCCTTGGCCTCACTACAGTCTTGTGCTCTTTGAAATGGTGGCCTGGGTCTGTCTCACACGTTATAATGTAGGATTCAATATCTTAAATCTTTTACATTATTTATTTTAATTGTTATTATTTGCTTACATTTACTATTAACACACACTTACCTATTTCAATTAACATCTGGGCGACCCAAGCTGGACAGGTCCCTCTGAGACTTGGTCCCCCCCAAGGTTTCTATCTTCTAAATTCAGGGAGCTTTTCCCTGCCACTATCACCCTAGGCTTATTCAATTTGGGATTGGCCTTTTAAGATAACAATGTTAAAATAACATGAGTCAAAACCACATGCCAAGTTTTGCAGCAATCTGATATTCTTGTGTCTATATTAATACATTTTATTATATTTTATTTTTATATTTTGTAAAATAAACCATATTAGACATAATATATAATTATAGTATTACATACATTATTATTATTATTATTATTATTACTACTAGTAGTATAGTAAAGTGTTAGTCAAACAAAGGCATTGTAATTTTTGGACGTAAAGGATGATGATGTTTTCCTACTATTCTCAAACTTAATCAAAATCACAAAATTAACTGAATATAGTGACAACCTGACTTTAATACATTTTTATTAATTAGTGTGAAAACATACTAATTACATTGCAATTTGTGCTCAAACAAAGACTTTCCTAAACTACACTAACAAAGAAAAGTAAATAGGTGAAAATGCAAAAGTACAAACTTAATGTCTGACCATGGAAAATAAAATGTGTTCATTGATTAGCTACAGAATGTTAGCCAATCCAAGTGGAGATTTTATTTAGGCATGTAGAGAAAGATAAATTATGTTTAAATAGGGAAGCTGATAGTTACTACCAATAGAAAACATTTGACTTTATAATTACCATTACTTCAGGCACATTGGACTCTACTGGTATCCACAAGGATTTCTGAGTCCACCTTACCTGGAGAACAAGGCGAGTCCAAGTCCAAATGAGGTTGAGACCGAGACAAGATTTCAACACCAGACTCGAGTACTGTGATGCTATCAAAAAGTAGTTGTTGATTCATATGTTAGGTGAACTTGACCAGGATTGTGAGCGGGTCACTGTCCTGCTTACGCATGACTGCCTGCAGCATCTCAGCCGGACTGACGAAGCCCTTGGACCTCTTAAAGAAACACTCGATAAAGTCCTGATTGATTTGAACAAACTTCCCAAGTGCCTCATGCAGGTTGTTGCTCAGTAGGCCGTAGATGTTTCCTGGGTCGTTTTTCTGGCCAAAGAACAGGAAAAGGGTGAAAAAGGTCCGTCCAATAGAAGAGCAGAACTCCACCATTCTCTCAGTTCGGGTCCCATCACAAGCTGTCAGACCGACTGTAGGCATGACCGCCATATGGAATTGTTCTTCATCTTTCTCTGGGCAATGCAGGACCTGCACTGCAATCTGGATTCTGGGGTTTTTGTTGTCAGTATCGAGCACAGCCCAGACCCAGTCTGTCCCTAGGAGGAACCTTTGTTCTTGGGTCATGACTGTGCAGCTGAACATCTTAGTGAGCTTTAGCTGCTTGCTGTGCTGGATGTAAGTCATGAGGAAGATCTCACGCAGGGTCGTGCCACTCACTTGGAATTTGTTTTCTGGGTCCGTGAAGCCAAGATACTTTCTGGTCCTGGACGTCGCTACGTGAACACACTCACCAAAGAGAGCTGCGGTTGAAGAGTTATTGGAGCTGGACCATAAGGTTTTTAACATCCTGGGTTTAGTCTTGGTGTGTGACTCCGTTTGGGCCATCTTGTTAGGACCTGGTTAAATACTGGTTTCCCTTATGCACTACAAAAAATGATTTGAGAAACCAGTGATCAGAATAGTGACGTATCATTTTATATACATTACAATCACCCAATACATGCTTATCGTCTAGTCTACAACTAAAACTTATTTGCGACTACACTGCTCATAAAAAATAGGGGATATTGAATTTTTGTGAGCGGTATACATTCCTAAAATTGTGTTTTTATTTCAATTGATCCCAGTAATATCCATATTGCAGTCTTACATCTTTTTTACTCACAAAGTTTCATATTTTTCTGACTGTGTCCAGATACCAGTTCAGAATCAAGTAGTTCCCCTGTAGTAGTTCAGTTTTCCTTTTCATATGACCAAACTGATCCAGTCCTTGCAAGAATCTCCTCTATAACTTCAAGATGATTCAATCCTTCATTTTCAAGGAAGCCACCCAGGTGCTTGTCCAGGCTTTTGTTATATCAAACCCAGATTATTGTAATGCGCTCATCTTCTCGTGTACAATCAGATCCCTGCAACTGGCTCAGAATGTGGCAGCACATCTGATTTTCATTTTACCCCAGTTCTCCCACTTCTGTGTTCTCTTTGCTGTCTCCCAGTAGCTGCCTGCAACAAACTCAAACCCCTGAGGTTCTAATCAGACCCCACTTTTTATCTCAAACCCTTTGAGATACAAGCTTGACTCGACTTAATTGACTAATTAAGATTCAAGAAAGACAAGCATAAAGACGTTTTTTTTGTACTGGGACAAATAAATTTTCGCTGAATGTGGAGTCTCTTGCCATCAAACGGAGACTAAAGACTATATAATTGAAGACAGAATAAAGACTGCACGAGCATATTTCTTTATGTATATAATGGCTGTACCAACATTCAAGCTTAATAGGATTTTAGTTGCATTGTGTTCTTGGGTTATTTCTTATTTCTGCTAGCATGAGGTCATGTTTATTAAGGTGAATACATTTACATTTACAGTGTTTAGCAGAAGCCCTTATCCAGAGCGACTTACAAAAGTACTTTAAGACATCAGTAACATATTCTATTCTTAATAATTGGGAATCTAAACAAGAATACACTTCTGAAACTGTAAAGGTTGTGTGAAGGTTTTTTGTAAGAGTGAAAGAGAAGGGTGGAAGGTTTAGTTTATGTAAGTATGGAATAAATGGGTCTTTAAGCATCGTTTGAAGATAGCCAGAGACTCAGCTGTTTGAACATTGAGGGGAAGTTCATTTCACCACTTAGGAGCCAAAACAGAAAAGACTAGATGAATGCGTTCCTCGTCCCCTGAGAGACGGGGGAACCAGTCGAGCAGTGCTAGAGGACCGGAGTGAGCGAGGTGCAGTGTGGGGTGTGATAAGTGCTGCAAGGTAGGAGGGTGCAGGCCCACTTTTAGCTTTGTAAGCAAGCATCATAATCTTGAATTTGATATGAGCAGGTACAGGGATCCAGTGGAGAGATCGCAGCAGTGGTGTAGTGTGTGTGTGAACTTGGGAACATTGAACAAGTCTTGTAGCTGAATTCTGGATCAGCTGTAAGGATCGGATAGTGGTTAGAGGTAGCCCCGCCCGCTAAGAGAGTTACAGTAGTCCAGTTTTAAAATGACAAGGGACTGAACCAGAATCTGGGTTGCCACTGTCAAAAGAAATGGACGGATATTTCTGATATTGTAAAGAAGGAAACAACACGACCGAAAGATGGCAATGTGGGAAGAAAAGGACAGTTGGTTGTCCATAGTCACCCCCAGAAATAAAAAAACATTTCTGCAGTTGTACTGGTTTTCTATATGCTGTAAACGTAAGTGTATAGTTGAGGCAAATTGTGATTATCCAGCATGACTCAAGTGTGACTCGATAACTAAGTTCCAAGTTCAGTAATAAGGACTGCTGAAGGATCATGACTAAATATAATGAGAACACAGACGAACCCATAGTAGCTGTACTCACCAGAATCAGTCTTCCCTTGGTGCTGACAGAACGAGAAATTCCAACAGGTTCGCTCTTCTCCTATCAAAAGAGTGTGCTAGTATAGCTCAGTTCCAAACTTAAATCCTCCTGAACGAACTGTCCATCTGCTATGTCACCGTTTTCCCATCCCATGGCTGATTGTTTACTTAAGACTTATTATTTACCACCTTTAAGCTACCTGTTCTAATTTGAGTGTATGTTGGTTTTTACAAAGTAATGCAAAAGTAAACAAGCATGAACCATGCCCATTTAATAAACAAAGCAGATTAAATCGCTTTACTTAGTTAATAGGTTTTCAAATAGTCTAAGAACCGAACTAGATATACACATATGCTGGAGATCTGTAGCTGTCTGTACTTTATTTAAAGTAGCATCACAATTATCTGCAATAAATCTTTAAAAGGTGCTTTTAGTAGATTCTCAGTCCATAAATAATAAAACGATTGCAACAAGGAAAAGGTGGTTAATGTATCTGTATACAAAGAGGTATTTCTCAAGATTAATGTAGATCAGCTGATTGAAAAGCCAAATTTACAAATTTCTCCTCATGTTTGCATATGCTGTTATCAAGTAACGGAAGTCTGCAAATGGAGGAACGCACCACATGATGTTAGTTTGCATTTACGTCTGTGGTCTGATAAGATCGTTACTGATGAGATTGTTAAACTCCATAATCCATATATTGTCTTTCCAAACACGTTAGCGTTTGTAATAAAGCAGTTCAAGTGACACAGGTGACAGTGCAGCTGGATTAAACCATGAAGCTGGAGTTGGCTTTATAAGCACTTAGATGGTGATGAGCAGGCTTTAACACTCAGGTGAATTACGTGTGCTAGATCTGCACCCTGTGAGAGCTGGGCGTGGGCTGGTGAACAGTCATGGATTAGTTTGTACTTGAGAATTCGTTTCGGTTTGTGTCGGACAGCTGACGCAAGGGAAGAAGCAAGCGGAGAAAGAAGAGCTGTGTCTTTGCGATGCAGCCACCAGAGTTAAATATGCTCGTCTTGCACAGCTTCTGCACGCTTTAGTCAGTTCCCTGCTCTATTTTTTATGTTCTTAACAGTAACACGCAGTAACATCTAACATTACTGAAGCACGTTAAGTTGCAGATTACGTAATGAGCAGAATGTTTAATAATATTAATAACATTTAAGATCTTATAGTATTATAATTATATACTAATTGATAAACACACTGTGCTGTGAAGTGACACACACTGGCCCAAATGCTGCTCTAATGATCTGTGGAGCCAATGCATAAAATCAGCTGGTCATCCCTGGTGGTGATACGAGGGACACTAACAACTCAGAGATATGTGCAAGCCATCTTGTTGCCTTTCATGGCAGGTCTTCCAATTTGCCTTTTTCAGTAAGATGATGCTCACCCATACACAGCAAGGGTTTCCCAGGAATGTCTCCAACAGGTTGCAATTCGCCAGAATTATCAGTCGAACACTTAAGAGACTGCAGTTGTGGCAACCTACTGTAGGCAAATGTGCCCTCTATGTATCTGCTGCCCAATAGCACACCAGAGCTTTCTCTTGTAGTTTTACCCCCTTTGGTTCCAACATTATAATTACTATATAATGATGAGTAACTTACAGCCTATCATTGTTACATTCACACAAAGGTTTACTCCAGTCCAACAACTCCTCTGTGCAATATGTTTTAGTCAGTGAGGCTGTTTTTCTGAGGGTTATTTCAAATAAGTAACTGATATAAAAATGTGTGTGTTAATTCTCTTACCTCCAATTACTATTGTTTTCCACCTTATTTTTGTTAGAACAAGCTGTGGAACTTTTTCATTGACACATTAAGTAATGTGCAGTAGAGTCAATAAGAAAGCCCACTGACCAAGTAAAATATGTTAATGTCATTGAAAGTAGAGTAGATGAGATTTTAAATAGATACTGCTCAAAACAATTAGGAGATATTTCAAAATAAAATATCCTATAATTACACATCTTCTATTTTTTTGTGAGCTGTGTACACAAGTAAAGCTCCTTATTAAATAAGAAAATGGTCTTCTGTAATCCATATACAGTGGGAACGGAAAGTATTCAGACCACATTTAATTTTTTCACCCTTTTGTTTCATTGCAGCCATTTGAAAAAAATCAAAAAGTTCATTTTATTTATTATAACAGAAAAAAAACAGACTGAGCCAAAGGTTGACCTTCTAACAAGACATTGACCCTAAGCACACAGCTAAAATAACAAAGGAGTGGCTTCAGAACAACTCTGTAACCTTTCTTAACTGGCCCAGCCAGAGCCCTGACCTAAACCCAAATGAGCATTTCTGGAGAGACCCGAAAACGGCTTTTTACCAACATTAACCATCCAACCTGATGGAACTGGAGAGGATCTGCAAGGAAAAATGGCAGAGAATCCAAATCAAGGTGTAAAAAACTTGTTTCTACTAAATACTGAGCAAAGGGTCTGAATACTTATGACCATGTGATATTTCAATTCTTCTTTTTAAATAAATTTGCAAACATTTCTACATGCCTATTTTTTAACTATCAAGATGGGATGTTGAGTGTACATTAATGAGAAATAAAATGAACTTTTTTGATTTTTGCAAATTAAACAAAGCGTGATGAATTTAAAGGGATCTGAATACTTTCTGTACCCACTGTATTGGTTATTTGGGGCATTTTCTGAAATCACGTATATTTAGATCACATTTACAATCAGAAATTGGGACTTTTTGTACTTTTCAGTTACATTTACTTTGAAGCTCCAGTGCATTTGTTGGCTGTAAAAGCAATGAAGTAAATTTTTGTCCAAACCACTTGTTTAATTTAAGATTATGTTTAGCCGTGTTTGGCAAAACTGCTACAACAACAAAAACATGCTTATGAAAATATGCATTTCATTAGACATATGCATACATTTTTATGATCACTGTCTGTTCCGGACTTTACATTTTAAGCAGGCCTAACACAAATCTTTTAGAAAAATACTACCAATATAATTTTACTTTTCATTCTGTACTAAACATGACAGGAAAGACGACAAGACTGAAAAGTTCAGCACAGTGAGCAAGCCCAGGTAAAAACATACTGTGATATTTCATAGTAAAACTGAATTTCTTGACAGTTTGAATGTGAATTTTTACAGTTTGACCATAAAGTTCACAGATTTTTTACTCTGAATTTTGATGGTAAATTTGTCACTTCGAGGTTTCACTGTCATAATTCATAGTACAACTGTAAACTTGGTTGACTATGAGCTGACCATAAATGATTTCACAATTCTAGTATGAATGTTTTATGGTAATTTGGCCACTTTATGGTTCTACTGTCAAATTTCACAGCACATTTTTACCTAGGAATTTTGCTGGGAAAGTCAGTATAGCTCCAGTTGTCAGTACAAGTGATTGTCTCTGCTTTCACAGGCAGGTCTTGGTCAATTTTCTGTCTTCTCTATGGATGATGTGTGTTAGATTAAGGGACGAGGTGAAAGCTGGATCGGGGGGCAGGGAGGTCATGGGTTATCAGTGCTGAGGCCTGGTACCGGCTCGGGGAGGTAGTGGTGTTAGCGTAGCAGTGCTCATTCACACCATGGCTGTCTGACTGCGTCTCATTCCTCTCAGAATGGTGTCTCGGCTGAGTAAGTGCTGGAAGCGAGAGGTGAGGCAAGGTTGGAGTTAAAGCACAAAGTAAAGCTTGCTAATCTTCATAACAGCAACTTCATACAGAAAAATCATGGAATAACAATCTAGCTAGTTCACTGAATGATAGCGTATCAGACAGACAGGATGCTATCCTTGTTAAACTGTGTTCTTGCCCTTCAGCAAGAACTTTTATTTTGGCCAGTTTGGTCACATTAAATAGTAGCTTGTAGTGAAAGTGTAGCCATTTTAACTCGTACTGTGGTACCAAACAATTTGAGCAAAGCGAAACCAGTCCTACGATGAAACTAGTTTGCAGTCACTAGCTAGCTAACTATTACTATTGTGAATTGTGTGTTGTAAAATAAATACAACTTCTAATGTACAGCAAGAATAGTGTAACATTAAAATACATAAGCACAAATTAAGGGATGTGCTGAAAAAACAAGCATTTATCAGCATCAGATCCATGCTGGTTTAAGCTGGTGTGGTGCTGGTTTTGCTGGTTGACCAGCATAACCTTGCTGGCAAAGCTGGTTGCCCATGATCTTGCTGGTTTTGTTGTTCAACCAGCACGCACTGGTCACAACCATCCAAGATCATTGTGCTGGTCATCACTAGTGGTCACCAGCATCCCCAGCAAAAACATGTTCAAAACACAACAAACGCTGGTCACCACCAAATCCAACATCATACTGGTCTCATACTGGTGTTTTTTTTTCTGTTGTGTAGGCTACATAAAATGATAACATGGCACCTTTACTTTACCTGAACTTTAGTAGGGTCTGTTTTAAAAATATTAACTGAATTAAAACAAAAGAAGAACATTATCTGAAATGATCCTGTCTTTAGCTGAGAAGTGTTCAGAATCCATCTGGAAATCTGTTTAAACGAGACACGAGTAGCTAGAAGCACACTGGGGTAAATGAAGCTTAACTTCTGAAAATCAATCTTACGCTTTCTTTACTCCCTACAGTATTTTTTAAAGAACTTATACTCTGTTCATGCTTCGTAACGAATAGTGAAGAAAACATGGCACTGAGAAACGAAATGCACGCGTTTAATAATGGTTCCTTTAGGAGAAGGACAATACTGCCCCATATTGGTCATGAAGATGATGTGCACGTTATCTTCAGCTTGTCATTAGTCGGTTTTATTCAATCAAGCATTAAAAAAAGGTTAAAACAACTACATGAATTAGTCTTTCTACCCAAATTCTTTCTCTCTTGTATCCTTTTCTTGGTCCAGCAGCCTTTTGTTGTTCCGTGATCCCGTGATTTTGTTTCCTCATGTCGTATTACCGTACTTAAACTAATTGACCGACTCTCCATTTCCACTCCATCTCAGATTCTGATGTCAGAACCTGGTAAGCTGCTTCAGAAAGTAAAGGTGTGGCTGCAGGAGTACTGGAACATCACAGACCTCATGGCCATCCTCATCTTCTCCATTGGCATGGTGCTACGCCTCCAAGAACCGCCGCTCATGAGCTACGGACGGGTCATCTACTGCGTCAACATCATCTACTGGTACATCCGCCTGCTCGACATCTTCGGCGTGAATAAGTACCTCGGACCATACGTCATGATGATTGGAAAGATGGTGAGAACATCTGCATTAGTAAACCCAGTACTGGGATGTGTTCGGTGGAGGCGAGAGGTTTGAGAGCGCTAGTGAAAATGTTTCTACTCTTATAAAGATAACAAGAACAAACAGGAAACAATGTGTAGAAACGGAAAGAAGAGAAGGAAGTGAAAGCAAATCATATTGTGTTTACAAAAAGAAAGAGAAAGTAGGAGAAATCAACCACTTATGTGGAAGGACCAAAAATGAAAACAAATAATACCGATTGTTAATGTGAAAAGAAAGATCAAACGCAACCGGTTACCGAGAAAGAAAGAACGAAAAAGCAAGACCTTGATTCTGTGACAACTGTGGGGGAGAAAGAAGAAAATAAATAAATGAAATAAATGATAAAAGAATAATTATAGAGAATAAAAACAGATATTATTTTGGGTGAGAAAGAAACAAAAAGCAACTGCTAATTAATATGGAAAGAAAGAGAAAAAAAGAATGAAAGAACCAAAGAAAGAAAGAAGGAACCAACCAAAAAAAGCAAGAAAGAGAGAAAAAAAGAAAGAAAGAAAGAGAAAAAAAGCAAGAAATGGAGAAACAAAAAAAGAATGAAAGAAAGAAAGAATGAATGAATGAAGGAAAGAGTAAAGAAGCATGTAAGTAAGATAGAAAGAAACCACAATTGGTTCCAAAAAAACCTAGAAATAAAAGCTATTAACACTAAAACTTAAAAGCGCTGTTGAAAATGCTTTTACTTTGCACTTTTATCAAACGCTTAATCTAATTCATTAATGATTTTTTCAGTACGAATATTACTTAAGCACAATAACAGTTTCAAAAAGTTTTATGTTCTCTATCAATAAATGTTTTCCCTCCATTTAGAACTGATTAGGATTTGATATGTTCCCCCTCTTGCTGTAATGACAGCGCTATAAGGTTAGCACTACTTTATTGTTACTAAACCCCAGAGTTCAACATCGAAGACTTAAAGCAAACAAACATACAGAGAAACGATTATTACAGATCAGACTGACCTGATGGATCTATTTTTTGGAGCTGTAACCCCGTCGTTTTCTCTCTGCAGATGATTGACATGATGTATTTTGTGATCATTATGCTGGTGGTGCTGATGAGTTTCGGCGTGGCCCGTCAGGCCATCCTGAACCCTAACGAGGACCCGTCGTGGATGCTGGCACGCAACATCTTCTTCATGCCCTATTGGATGATCTACGGGGAGGTCTTCGCCGACCAAATCGACCGTAAGCATCCCAGCTAGCGTAACGCATTGCCTGCTTAGAGAAGTAAACCGAAGATCTCGCATGGGGAAGAGATTTTTGGATCACCTCTGAACAGATCCTAGGTTTGACTGCGGGGCATAAAAATGGACGTATAATGTGCAGTGACTGTAGCAGCAGAGCGCCCGGACGTGAAGCAGCAGATGTTAGAATTTGTCTGGTCGTCAAAAAAACAATTATCTGCTCTCACGTAAGCTAACGGTGCTGTGTGAGCCATCGCAATGAGATGATTTCGTATGGAAATTGGTTTTTATCAGGGCATCAGTGACGAGTCAGTGATGCAGACCCAGTCAGATGTGTACGGGGGTTCTGGGACGTGAGCAGCGACAGAAAATGGGGAACAAATGGCTTCTGTCTTGCAATTCTGATTTTAAAGTGCCTGGTTAACATCCAAGCTTCGTTTTATGATATAACGCAATTAGCGGCGTGCGGCCAGACCCTTCAGACCCCTCCCAGAAGAGGTAACAAAAAAGAATATGTAAATTATGATGTAAATACTGAATTCATGGCGTAAATGTTTCTGATTACGAGCCCGTGTGCCCCTTCTGATGATATTTTGACGGGTTCGTTAACAAGTCTAAACAATCAGATTTATGTTTTTTATTACAGCGGTTGGCCCATGGCCATCTAACCCCTTTTAAGTCTAATAAGGCCAGACTTTTTTTATTGCTTGTTTCGCAGATCCGCCGACGATCATATTTGAGGAATACTTAAAAAAAAAAAATTTTAAAATGATTTTTTTGGTATTTCACGGATCCGCCGCAGTACTAATGGGTTGAAAAAAAAAAAAAACTTTTAAAAACCTTTTTTTTTAGCTTTTTCCGCCCTCTGTTGGAGAGCCAACGGTATTGTTCTGTACATTACATTTTTTTTTCCAGACTTACTTTAATTTAATTGTAGATTAAATAAATTTTATTTTTAAATAAAAATGTATTTCTATTTTTTCCTCCTTCCTTGTATTGATTCCTACGGAGGACATGGAGGATTTTTTTTCTTTTGCGTTCCCACGCAATAGTAATTGCGTTACTTCGCAATACCTTTGCGTTACCTCGCAATACTTTTTACGTTATCTCGCAATACGTTTATTGCGTTACCTCGCAATAGCTACAAATGCGCATGCGCAACATTCACCGAACTCTTACGGGTCAGCTTGTGAAAATGGAGAAGACAATACACTCGTGTTTGAGATTGGTTGATTTTTATTATGAAATCGGCCTTAAATACAAGGACATTCAGTTTGTG